>CAJQZP010000492.1:0-22606 GCA_907164705.1 Parnassius apollo | reverse complement strand
TATTTTTCCAGACTTGAACGTTTTATTATTAAGCTATTGCATAGCTTCTATCGCGGGCCTTGAGCGCAGGGACCGAATCCAGAAATTCACTCCGACGGGCACGGAGGTGTGGCTTGAAGGCCGTGCATTGTCTAACGTCGTTTATGTGCGGACGAATTTATTTTATTTTAGACGACGGCTCCGTGGCGCAGTGGCTTGGCAATGAGTGACTGTGCCAGGAGTCGCGGGTTTGAATCCCGCACGGAACAAGTATTTGTATATCCTACAAATAATTGTTTCGGTTCTAGATGTGTATCCTTATGCAATTTGTGTTTGTAAGTTGCCTTCGCGATACAGGAGAAAATCCAAGTGTGGGGGGTAACGTTTTTATAAAAGAATAGTGAATATTAATGGTCTGTAAATAGAAATATCTGGATCTGTAACAAGTGGCTAGGTGGGGCGGTTCCCTTGGTTTCAGGATTCCTATTCCTTTGATTCATATTCCTATTCCTGCAGGTGGTAGCGTAGTCCTACGCTCAACCTCCGCTTCCACCGGTACAAGGTGAGCAGGATATATGGTGATGAACATGTTGTATAATTTTTTTTATAATTAAATTTATTCCGTATGTACATTAGTATGTTAATTCCGGCTTAAATTACAAAGCCACACGCTATGTCGTAGTGTTTATTCAACACACACAGACTGGGAATTTTGTCAGTATTATATAAAAGAACTTAAGTCAAACTCGGCTTGAATCTTTTATCCTTTTTTTAAAATTTATTCACATGAATAAAGTACATAAAAACTTGACTACAGCTAAGCCTGCACATAATGCATCCAGAAAGAGGATTAAAACTTGTTTGAGCATAAAACTAAATATGTGCATATAAACCGCGACCTTGATTCCAGGAAAAAATCCATAAAAACAAATAATAATTGTGGTAGCGGTTTATATGTGCAAATTAAAAATAGATAAAAATGCAAACTTAATTATTTTGTTCGATATATTCAGACATTTTCCATGCCGGATTTGAATCCGAGAGCGTGGTCTTTCCTGGTTGAACCGACCCATTCATGCTACAACTATACCAGTATCAAATAACTTATTACTCATTAAACTTATTAACTTATACCAGTATCAATTATCTATATAAAATATTATTAATATAAGGTATGTAAAATACGGTATAATTTTGTACAGGTAACAAAAACTATTTTAAAAATCTGAGCGTTCAGATCAGCTGAGAGAAGCGTTCAGACATAATTATATAAAACAAAAAAAGTGCCACATGGTTTCAGCGATCTATTCTACATGTAACACGATTTGTTTCATTTAAACAACATGAAGTGGGATTGCGTGTGCTATTTTATTGCACTAACCAAGCCAAACGAACGTGTATGCGACTTGCAGGAAACTCAAGTTTTACAGCAAACATTACTTTGAGTGTAAAAAATTGATTACTTCTTAGTTGAAACAGCTTGACTATGACAGTACTGAATCATTACTTTCACACAACACGTAACATACGTTTGTTCGTATGAATCTTATTATATTACATTTATTATATTGTTTTATGTATAAATTGAAAAACACACACACACACTCGCGCGCGCGCGCGTGTGTGTGTGTGTAATTATTGTTACTTTTGTCTGTTGATTTATCTTTATGTAATACAAGTCATATCTAAATGACTTACTGATTAAAGGACGAGCGGACTCATCCTAATACAGGTTTTTCAAATCTAAAGGGGTGAGATCCATATCTAACACCGTAAATGAGACTTGTGTTATGAATAAATATTTTTGTATTTGTATTTATATTTGCAAGAAAATATTTATCACTTTGTTTTCCACTATTTTAAACTCTTTTTCTACACAAAGCACAATTTAATATTTTATTTCTCCATAGCATAGCCATACATAGCTAGTCTTTAGACTAAAATTTGGTCTGGAGGACATTATTACTGCTGCCACGTGCGAGTGATACTCGTACTGGATAAATGCCATCAACATTAGAAAAAGCTCCCAACAATGCTGTGTTCCATTCTAAAGGATATAGAGAGCTAGTGTAATTACTAGACTGAGGCATTTCATCTTAGTCCTCAAATGTGATTTAACTGTCGTCTTCTTTGTTTAAATTTGGCTTCTTTGAGAAAATATAAGAAGAATTCTGTTTAAAAGAAACAACTTCCTTTTCTTTATATAATTGAGTAGTGAGTAAGTACTGCGTTACAGCGTATTAGAACAGAAAGGTTACAAGATAAAGGTGAGAAAAACAAGTTCAAATGTAGACTGAAAAAAATATAAGTGGTTTGGATGAATTATGTACGAAGGAGTTAGACTTGGAGAATGTATGGCAAAATGTAAAGAAAGATTTAGTGGATGCAGCTACCGAAGTATGTGGTGTTAGTAAGAGAAAGAATGAAAGGAAAAATAATACGTTATGGTGGGATGATGAGATACGTATGGAAGTTGAAGCAAAGAAGAGAGCATTGCTAGATTTACTAGCAACAAAGGCTGGTAATTCTAGCGGTACGAATGATGATATTGAAAGAAAAAAGGCAGGCTTTAGATATCTAAATAAGAGAGTAAAAAAAGTAGTTGAAAGAAAAAAGCAAGAAAGAACGGATAAGAATGATAGAAGAATCGATATTCTTCCTGGAAGTTATCCGATGATAACTTCCAGGTAAATATTAAAATGTTCTGGAATTTTGTAAGGACTGCCAGGGGACATTCAAAGCAGCCTATTATGAATGCTATAAGAGACGAGAATGGCTATATTCTGAATGATGAAGTTTGAGTTTAAAGAGATGGAAAAAATATTTTGAAAGCGTGTTTATGAGTACAACGTGTGTACTAAGTGAAGTAGAAACTCCGAAAGAAGAAGAAAGAGGTAGCGAGATAAGTATAGATAAAATAATGAAAGCAATGAAAAGCATGAAAGCAGGTAAGGCTGCCGGATATGATAGGGTTTCACTCGAAATGCTAAAGGCTGGAGAGGAAGTGGTGGCAGGCCTGCAGCACACCTTGTATAATTTATGCTGGGAACTGAAGCGAGTACCGGTAGACTGGTGCAAAGCCGTGATAGTTCCAGTATATAAAGGAAAAGGATCACAGCAGGACTGTAAAAACTACCGTGGCATCAGCCTTCTTAGCATTGTGGGAAAACTGTATGCTAAGGTACTGATTGAAAGGGTCATGAAAGAAACTGATGGAAACATTTGGGATGTGCAAGCGGGATTTAGAAAGGGAACGGGATGTACAGATCAAGTCTTTTCTATGCGCATGATCGCGGAAAAGTTTTTGGCTAAAAACCAAAAGGTTTTTCGTGCGTTCATGGATTTGAAAAGGGCCTATGACAGAGTGGATAGGGATGTGGTATGGCAAACACTGAACTCATTTGGGTTGAGCGCTGGCTTGATACAGGCATTGGAGTCTCTTTATAGGGACTCTAGTGCTTGTGTTAGGATCAACGGGGTCTACTCGGACTGGTTTGACATCCATAAAGGTATCAGATAGGGCTGTGTGGGTTCGCTGTGGCTGTTCAACCTATTTATGGACAGTAGTTTGCAAAATTTGAAAGTTGAAGAATGCGGATTAAGAGTGGGTGAGTTAACTTTTAAATGCCTTTTGTACGCCGATGATCAATTTATACTTGGGTCGTCGGCGGCCGAGTTGCAAATGGTGGTTACATTAATGAACAGATAATTTAAAGAAAGGGGTATGAATGTAAACGTAAGTAAGACGAAGGTTATGGTTTTTGAAAAGGAAGAAAGTAAAACGATTTGTGAAATAAGAATAGAAGGAGAGTCGATCGAACAAGTAGATGAGTTTGTATATTTGGGCTGCGTATTTAGCAGGGATGGGAGATATCATAAGGATATAGAACGACGAGTGAATGCGGGAAATAGAGTAAATGGGGCCCTGCACTCTATTATGAAGAGTCAAAATGTGTCGAAAAAAGCCACGTATGGCAATTCACAAAGCTGTGTTGGTCCCTACTTCAACGTATGATAGAGAAAGTTGGGTGTGGCAGAAGAAGCACGAGAGTAGAATCAACGCAGTAGAAATGCGGTAAGAAATTGTGTAATAAGAGAAGAGTGTGGTTTGAAAGATAATGTTGTGACCAGGATTAAGAAAGGAATGCTACGGTGGTTTGGTCATGTGGAAAGAATGAATGAGGAAAGAGTGACAAAGAAAATTTATGTTGCAGAAGTGAATGGCAGAGTCGGAAGGGGACGTCTTAGGCGAAAATTTATTGACAAAATTGGCGATTTATTGAAAACGGGTCAAATTACGAGTATCCTTAACCGACGAGCATGTATGCGTAGGTGTATGGATGTGAAGGGGGCGAGAGAGGTGTGTCTGGATCGTGCCAAATGGAAGTCTGTAGAAGCGTGCTCGTCGCGACCCCTGCCAGCCCTTGTCAGGGCTGCAATTCTACACAGCTGCGCACCCATGCAAACGAGAGTTAGGGCGTCCCCCCAAGGCGACGCACACCAGCTCGTCCCCCGTTGGTGTGGAATGCAGTGCGCAAAGCGGCGATGGGGACCGCCACCCGTCACGCACAGCCCGACACGGCGGAAGGTGAAGGACGGAGTGCAGAGTTGGCACGTGGAATGTTAGAGGGGGCATGAGAAATAAGACGAATGAGTTGATCGAAATAATGAAAGAAAGAGAATTAGATGTCGTGTGTATGTCGGAGACCAAAAGGAAAGGCAGTGGCACTGAAGAGCTCCCTGGCGGGACGTTAGCTATATGGTCCGGAGTCCCGGAAAGCGAAAACGCCTGCCAGGGAGTGGGGGGTGCTGTTGTCGTACCGGTTGGTCGATCTTATGACTGATTACAAGGTTGTGAACTCAAGACTTCTCTGGGTTCGCTTTAAACTGGGACTGACGAAGTTATTCCTTTTGGCTGTTTATGCGCCGGTAGCTTCGTCGTCCAAGGCTGAGCTGGAGGAGTTTTGGGAGAATGTAAGAGAAGTTCTAGATTTGGTTAATGGAAACGAAAGAACTGTTGTATGTGGTGATTTGAATGGATGGGTAGGTATCGCTCGACCAGGATACGAGTCGGTGCTTGGAAAGTTTGGCGATGAAAGGTTTAATGATGCTGGCAAGCTTATACTGGCTGTATGCAAGGAAAAGGGTCTTCTTGTGACCAACACTATGTTTGAATCACAGGAAAATCCATATGTACACTAGAGAAAGAAAGAATGAGAGAAGTACGATTGATTTGTTCCTGGTGGATGACCGACTGCGAAAACAGGTGATGGATACACGAGTGTTCAGGGGTGCTGACCTGGGAACGGATCACTATCTAGTAATTACTAGATTTAGGGGTTTGTTCGCGGGTTGGCGCTACCGGACGGCAGTAACAGAACCACAGTTGGTCTGTCGCATCCGAAGCTGGAAGCTTCAGGAAGCGGACACTAGGGACAAATATCACACGAGGGTAGCCAAAAAGCTTGACACCATCGATTCCAGGAAAGATTGTGTGGAGAGAACATGGCAGAACCTTAGGGATGGAATGGTAAGTGCAGCGGAAGAAGTATGTGGAACGACAAAAAGAGGTAGTACTAAAAGAAGAGATGCATGGTGGAATTATGAAGTGAGAGAAGCTGTACAAAAGAAGAAAAAAGGATGGTTAGACTACTTGGCCTCTAGTAACGATAAACATATGAGAGAGAAGATGAAAGAAAGATATAAGCTGCAGAAAGTTCATGCGAAAACATTGATTAAGGAAGTACGTGAAAGGTGTAGAATAGAAGCGGAAGAGAGGTTGTCGCACAACTTTAAGGAAAACTCTAAACTCTTCTGGAAAGAGGTTGGAAGGTCCCGGAGTGGTGCGACAGCCTTAAGAATGAACAAAGTGCTTTCGAGAACCAATGACGTCCTCTCAGAAAGATCGGACGTAATGCAGCGATGGAGTGAATTTTATAGAGAAATGTATGCGTGTCATGATGTTAGTGAAGGATCCGGGGGTGACGCCGTGACTGGCACGCTAGACACGGTCCTCGATAACACTGCGGTCATCAGCATGAAAGAGATTGAACGTGCGATTCGAAGTTTGAAATGTGGTAAGGCTGCGGGACTAGACAGAGTTACTGCTGAAGTAGTCAAGTACGGTGGGCCGCGCGTCTGGGACAGCTTTCATCTGCTGTGCAATTTGTGCTGGCGGACGGGAGATGTCCCGGATAATTGGCGATCCGCGGTCATTGTGCCTTATATAAAGGTAAAGGTTCACATTTTGACTTCGGGTGCTATCGGGCGATCAGCTTGACCAGTTTAGCAAGTAAAGTTTACTCGAAGGTTTTGACACGTAGGATGCAAGAGAAATCGGAAAGATTCTTATGGGAGGCACAATGCGGATTTAGACCTGGAAGAGGATGCACGGATCAAATGTTTTCTCTCCGCATGATCACGGAGAAGCTTCTGAGTGTTAACCAGAGGATTTTCTGTGCTTTTGTGGATCTGGAGAAAGCATTTGATAAGGTTTTAAGGAAGAAAATGTGGGAACTGTTGCCGGAATATGGTGTGGATGGTCGATTGTTAAGGGCTGTGCAGTCACTTTACTATGACTGTAAAGCCTGTGTGCGGGTAGGGCATGACCTGTCACCCATGTTTAGCGTCCAAGCGGGCGTAAAACAGGGTTGTGTCATGCCTTCCTGGCTGTTCATACTGTATCTCGACAGCTGTTAACAGAAGCTGAAAAATAGCTGTTTGGGTGTGAAATTGGGTGACATTAAAGTTAATTGTCTGCTGTATGCTGATGATGCAGTGCTTATTGCAACATCATAAGCTGAACTGCAGGCATTAGTCACGTGTATGAAAGAGGAATGTGAAATTAAAGGTCTCCGTTTGAATGCTAATAAAACTAAGGTTCTGGTGTTTGAAAAGGACGAAAAGAAAACGAAATGTGAAATATGGGTAAATCAGGAACGTCTAGAACAGGTAAATGAAATTGTATACTTGGGGAGTGCTTTCAGCCGGGATGGAAGATGTGATTTTGATGTGGATAGGCGTGTCGCTGCCGGAAACAAAGTCATGCCCTGGTGCCCTGAATGCATTAGTCAAAAGGCAAGGCGTGGTGATGGTGCACGCCTTGCAATACATAACGCAGTGTTGGTACCGACTTTGTTATATGGCACCGAAACCTGGGTATGCCAGAAGAAGCATAAAAGCAAGTTGAATGCAGTGGAGATGCGATCTCTTCGTAAAATGTGTGGCGTTACCTTATCCGATCGAAAGCGAAACGAAGAGATTCGCAATATGGCAGGATTGAAAGATGACCTTATCACAAAAATTGATAGGGGCGTACTCCAATGGTTTGGGCACGTTGAGAGAATGAGTGAAGATCGAATGGTGAAGAAAATATATAGAGCGAAAGTAAATATTAAAAGGTGTCGAGGTAGACCGAGACTAACTTTCGAAGACCATGTGAGCAAATTACTCGAAGAGGGGAGGGTCAAGAGTACTCGGATACCTAGACGTGCATGTATGAAGAAGTTAATGAACCTGAAGGAAGCGAAAGAGGTTATGTAAGGGTCGTGACACTTGGCGATCTGTTCTCTCTGGCTACCCCGTTAGGGGTTGTGCGTGAAGATAAGTAAGTAAGTAAGTGATTACAATGGATAGAGATTTATTCTTACTAAATAACTTACAATAAATAACGTTTTGTGGCTGTAGAAGGAAAAGGGGAGATCTCCCGACAGGCAAGGTGTTCTGCCCGGCGGAGCGGCCAACACTCCATGTGATAGTTCGGAGATGTTCTATATACTGTTTATGATTCGGAATTTTGATAGCATGATTTAGGCTTCGGTGTGTTTCGCTTGCGGCGTGACGACAGCACCGCCACAGTGTAATCTATCTAATTAAAAAGTATCTTTACATACATTTTCTCAAACATCGATCGTAAACGTTTTTTTTATCCTTTATCGGATACATGTTTTTCCATTTTCGTTTTCTCCAAACCTTATTAACTTTTTTCACATACAATATAACAGTCAACGTAACGTAACGTAACAAACGAGGTCACAGTACACCTGATGGCAACCACTTACCATCAGGTGTACTGTGACCTCGTTTGTCATCCTATCCTATAAAAAATAAAGAATATATATTATATAACAGTAGACATAGCGATATCTACTTCGATGTCCACCTTATTCAAAGATCTGTACCAACATGTGAATTTTAAGATTTTAAAAGAGTAATACATTGATAATTTCGCGTTGTTTTCCCGATACTATCTCGTTACTTGTATATCAAAATACATTCGCGTTACGCACGATTTTAGGTAATGACCACTCAGCACTTAGTAAGTGGACATCATTTAAAAATCGCGCGTGGGGAATGTATTTTGTTTGCACACTATTAATTAATGCGATATGAAACTAAATATAAACGCATGAAATAGTTAATTAAATGTCATAAAACAAATTTTATGCTACTATAATGACAAAATGTAAATAATTGGACGCAAAGAGAGAGCCCAGCAGACCGGCTTTGTCCTTTGTGACATGGGCCAGTAAGTCGTTCTCCCTGTGCAGAGATGGGAAAGATGGCTGACAGTAGTAACCTCAGACAGCCTTGGCGAGAGACCAGAAATCACATGTTTCCGAAGAAAGTCGACCTATTTTCTCAATAATTCTGCCGATATGCTCTGACTTCGCCTTGTGAGTGGCACTTTTGAAGGACCTGGAGTCGGAATTATACTGCTTTTCAAGCGCTCCTGCTTGCATCGCGATTCGTCGATGCGTGAATCCAAGCCTGGTAGCACTCCTGCTTATGGCGTAATGCAATTTTGCAAGAGCGACCAAACCATGGCTGGGTTCTGCCTCTGATAGGTACAACAGATGATTTTATTTATTTATTAATTTATTAAAAAAAACAGTAACAGCACCAATACAGTATACGACCAAGACAATGCTGTACAAAACAAACAAAAACTAATAAATATAACTACAGACATAAAAACATATAGTATTATAATTAAGAAAAATAATTATTTAAAAAAAAAAGCTCACAGAACCTGTGTGTGCCATTTCTGTGAACTTTGCCAGGATGCAGTGGTGAATATCTGTTTCATCGGAAATAATATTCAATAATTTTAAAGCACGTGACATAGGAGCAAACTTGAGCAAATTAGTCCTAGCATAGGGCACCTTAAAGGTGGGATTTGGGTGATGTCTAACCATCTCTTTATTAGGCACAAACAGCTGCAATACCTCCAGTACCTCAGGATGATGTAACTGGCCACGCGGGACTCGCCACACATACTTGCAGAGCGCGACGCCACGCCTCACACCAAGCTGACTGTACCCGACCATGTCGATCACGAACAAGCTCGGATACATCAGCGGGTACAGAGGATAGACACCGTACTCCTTTAAATAAAGAAACCACGTAAGTTTATTTTGATTTTTTTCCACCATGTTGATATATTTATCTTCATGGAGATCCCAAATAATTGCACTCGTTTCCAGCCGGTTGCAAACAAGTGAATTGTACAAAATTTGACCCTACGAGCTCCAGGAATACAACGGTCTACTACTTCATTTACCACCGTGCTTAGGTACGATATGACTACCTCTATGGTGTCAATTTCATACAAATTACCCCAATCAATTAGATGAAAGCTATCGTACAACATATAAAACTTGGCTGTATAGAAATTAAATCTCTATTTATTACAACATTTACCAATCTCATCAATCCATTCCCTGTACCTGCACCACATCAGCGATAGAATCAGCAAAACGCTGGGATCATCTGGTCCCAGCAGCAAACAAGCTTGCCCTCTAGGGTAGGATGCAAAAATAGATCATGTCCCGTCCCAATTGGCTGTCCTATAATGCCAAACATGGCAGCAACCTGAAGAACGCAACCGCCATAAAAGCGTGAGTTCTCGTGAGTATCAAGCGTGAGCGTGAGAAGGCACCGTACTTTGAACCAGACAATGGCCTGAGGAGCCAAGAGCGACATCGACGGAGACCCGATATCCATCCGGATGAGAGGTCAGCAGAAGGTCCTACAAACAGGTAAAATTAAATCCAAACCTGTAAGGCTTCAAGATACTGTAAGCCCATTCTGTGTAGATCGGACCAAAATAACAGGAACTTTAATTTTACTAGTGTTTTTTTTTTTTTTATAGAAGAGGGGGGCAAACGAGCATGTGGCTCACCTGATGTTAAGTGACTACCGCCGCCCATGATCAACCGCAACACCAGGGGAATTGCAGGTGCGTTGCCGGCCCTTTAGAAAGGAGTAAGCTCTTTTCTTGAAGGTCCCCAGGTCGTATCGGTCCGGAAAAATCACCGGTTGTAAATTATTCCACAGAGAGGTTGTACGCGGAAGAAAACTCCTTTTGAAACGTACAGTGGTGGACCGCCAAGCATCCAGATGGTGTGGATGGTATCGGGACGTTTGACGTGTAGTGCGTTCACGAAATTTGGCGGCTGGGATTAATCCGAACAATTCCTCAGAGCACTCCCCGTGATAGATGCGATAAAATACGCAAAGAGATGCAACATCTCTTCGCAGCGCCAGTGAATCGAGCCGATCGGAAAGCACTCGGTCGTCGACAATTCGAGCCGCTCTGCGCTGGATGCGGTCAAGTGGAAGGAGCTGGTACTGGGGAGCCCCAGCCCAGAGATGGGAACAGTATTCCATGAGCGGCCGAACCTGCGCCTTGTAAAGTTGCAGGCGGTGTGCCGGCATGAAATACTGTCCCGCTCTGCTGAGCACGCCAAGCTTTTTAGAGGCCAATTTGACCTTCCCTTCCAAGTGACCACGAAACTGCACGTCACTCGATATGTCGACGCCGAGGATTCCCATACTGGCTGAGGCAACAAGGGGAGTGCCTTGAAACTGAGGGGATACGACAAAGGGGTTCTTTTTAGCGGTTAACGCGCAAACTTGTGTCTTCTGGGGGGTTAAACTGGACTAGATTTAGTCGCCCCCAATCCGAGACTCTGTCCAGCAGAGACTCGACTTCAGACACAAGTTTGTCCCGGCACTCAGAGACGTTTTCCCGAGAAATATTGGCTCGGCCGGTGTAAAGAGCATCACCAGTGCTGTCATCTGCATAGCAATGAATGCTACGGGTTTGCAACATATCATTGATATGCAGAAGAAACGGCGTTGGTGATAGCACGCAGCCCTGTGGAACACCAGCATTAATAAGCTTGCAATCGGAGCTTGCACCGTCTACAACGACCTTGATGCTCCAATCCGCAAGAAAACTGGTGATCCAATCGCACAATTTCTCGGAAAGCCCATAGGAAGGGAGCTTCGAAAGAAGCGCTTTGTGCCAAACCCGATCGAAGGCCTTCGCAATGTCCAAACTAACGGCCAATGCCTCCCCCCTTGGACTCTACTGCCTCCGCCCATCCGTGAGTTAAGTAGACCAGAAGATCACCAGCTGACCTACCACGGCGAAAACCGTATTGGCGGTCACTAATCAGCTGGTGATCCTCAAGGTACCTCATGAGCTGGCAGTTTACAATGGACTCCATTGTTTTGAAGAACAAGGAGGTGATGGCGATAGGCCGGTAGTTGGACGGGTCTGAGCGGTCGCCTTTTTTAGGGATCGGGTGGACGAAAGCCGTCTTCCATGATTTTGGGACT
This sequence comes from Parnassius apollo, assembly GCA_907164705.1. Classification (NCBI taxonomy): domain Eukaryota; kingdom Metazoa; phylum Arthropoda; class Insecta; order Lepidoptera; family Papilionidae; genus Parnassius; species Parnassius apollo. The sequence continues at coordinate 10,999 of CAJQZP010000492.1, read as the reverse complement.
ACGCCTAGGGAGTAAGAGTACCGGAAAAGACGCGTTAAAACCGGTGCCAACTCTGGAGCACACGTCCTCAGCACAATTGTGGGGATTCGATCAGGCCCACTCGACATATGGATGTCCAGGGAGAGGAGTGCTTTGCGAACCGAGCGCTGAGTGAACTGCACTTCCGGCATGGAGCACTCACACCGCGGGATGGTTGGCGGCGTACTCCCCCCGTCATCGAGAGTCGAGTTAGATGCAAAGAATGAGCCTAGAAGATCGGCTTTCTCCTTTGCGGTGTGGGCCAGTGAGTCGTCTTTCCTGTGCAGAGATGGAAGAGATGGCTGACAGAAATTCCCCTGGACAGCCTTGGCGAGAGACCAGAATGCACGGGTTCCAGAAGGAAGACGAACTAGTCTCTCGCCAATTCTGCCTATGTGCTCTGACTTTGCCTTGGCAATGACTCTTTTGAAGGACCTAGAGGCGGAATTATATTTCTTTTTTAGAGCGCTGGTGTTTACATCCCTGGACGCTGATGCGTCAGCCCAGGCTCGGTAGCACTCCTGCTTATAGCATGATGCTATTTTACAGGAGCGACCAAACCATGGCTGAGATTTGCCTCCAATGGGCACCACAGAGGAAGGAATAAAAAGTTCCATACCCTGAAGTACCACATCAGCGACAGAATCCGCAACAACGTTGGGATCGTCCGGCGAGAAGCAAACCCGCCCCCAAGGGTAGGATGCAAAGAAAGACCGCATCCCATCCCAATCGGCTGACCTATAGTGCCAAACACGGCGGCAGCCTGCAGAATGCAACCGCGATTTCAGCGTGAGTGGCACCACACTCCGGACAAGACAATGGTCCGAGGAGCCTAAAGGGGCGTCGACGGAAATCTGATATCCGTCCGGGTGAGAGGTCAGCAGAAGGTCCAACAGGGAAGGTGCATGATCCTCCATATCTGGAATCCGCGTAGGCGAAGTAACCAGTTGTGTCAGACCATATGCCAAGGCAAAATCATGTACAGATCTCCCCGCATGATCGGTTAAACGTGAACCGAGCTATTCGGCGTGATGGGCGTTAAAGTCGCCGAGGATCACGATCTCTGCGGAGGGGATCTGCTGTAGCAACGAATCTGCAGCCATTTGGACGTGGTCGAAGAGTCGGTCTGTTTCGGCATTACCGCTATGGGACCTATAGAGGCACCCGTAGACGCGCGGATGGTCGTCGCCGTCTACGCGTAGCCAAAGGATGGACAGGTCCGAACCTTCAAGTCTGCCGAGGTGTCGAGAACAGATGTCCTCTCTGACGTAAACGCAAACTCCAGCCCGAGGCACAAAGGAGTGTTCCAGTTTGTACCCCGGGCAGGAGAGATACGAGACATCAGCCGGAGAGGACACCTGCGTCTCGGTCAGAAAGAGCAGAGCCGGCCTCGCCGTCTCGAGATGGTAGTGGACGGCGTTTAGGTTAGAGTGAAGTCCCCTGATATTGCAGAAATTCACGGACAGCGTGGCAGGGGTCGCCTTGGTTTTGTTAATCCGTTTGCCCCGAGCAGTTTTAGTCTTGAGCGGAATATTGCCCCCCCCCCCCCCCCCCAGAATACGCGGGGCAGCCTGAGCACCCACGCTCAGAAGTGGAGAAACATGGTCGTGGATGCTCAGCGAGGGATTCTCCAGGGGTGCTGGTACCCTCATGGGGTAGTCTATCATTTAATTCCGCTACCATGTTGATGGGGGGGGGATTTGGGCCTCCGGCCACCTGCACTCACCAGACGAAACGCGGAAGCAGAGCATCCACTTCACGCCGGTATTCTGTGAGGTCGTGGTACCACCCCGGTTTGAGCCGGCCCATACGTGCGACAGCAAAGCTGCCGCGTGGCTCTACCACTGTTAAATTAGGCAATGTTAGGCAAAATTTGTAAAAATTAAACTTTGGGTCCATTTGACACTAATTCCGGTTAGTAATTCTGTATGTGTTCCGCAATTAGATTTGACTATTGAGATAAGGTAACGCAATTATTATTTAGATGCGTGGCCTGTTTTCGCTCGTAATTGGAATAAGTAAAAGGGTGACTGTAACACTGTCAAAAAAAGAGCAGCGAAGAAAGTTCTTGGACTCTGTTTATAACTAATATAGAAGTTTAATTTATATTTAATACATTTTTAAACTACAGCCTATAAAAATTATATGCATACGGCTAAGAACTGAACACAGGTACCTACCATAGATCGCTTTATAGAGTTGATACTTGCCATCGTTTCCACGTTTCACTTGAATTGTAATCAGAAGGATGCTGCTGTCAGTCTCCTGTTTGATTTCCTTATGTTGTCTCTTGCGACAACCTCGAAATAGTTAAGCCTATAATCTATAACATCATCGTCATCATTACAGCCCTTCACAAGTCCACTGCTGAACATAGGCCTCCCCCAAGGAATGCCACAAAGCACGGCCACCTGCATCCATCGACTTCCTGCATGTCTTACCAGGTCGCCACTCCATCTAGTGGGGGGTCGCCCTACACTACACCTACCGGTACGAGGCTTCCACTCGAGAACCTTTCTTCCCCATCGGTTATCGGTTTTTCGAGCTATATGGCCGGCCCATTGCCACTTCAGCTTACTAATCAGCTGCGCTATGTCGGTCACTAGGGTTTTACTGCGGATATCCTCATTTCTGATTCTATAACGCAGAAAAACTCCGAGCATAGCCCTCTCCATAGCTCGCTGAGCGGCCTTGAGCGTCCTCATACGGCCAGCATTGAATGACCACGTCTCAGGGAGACAGGCAGGAGATGGGCAGCAGCATCTTCCTGATAGCAACAGTGATATAATAAAAAATTGCATTTGCCGACCCGCTCGCCAAGCGTGGCAACTATGGCAAATATCCCCCTATGAATAATGTATAACATAGTACTCATTAACATTTCATCGTTCAATAGGGTTTTTCTAAAGCAAATTATTTTTCATTCCGTATTTTCAAATTCATCACTTCATTGTCGCTCAACCCAATATAAAACGTAGGAGTCCTAGCCATTTTTATGCCTTCGTCCTGCTCCAAGCACACGTACTGTCATAAACTTAAAGTAACACGTTTATGAATTTTAATACTTTGTTTTTCATGAGATTGAATAGTGAGAAGTTTTGTATAAGATTGTATAAGTTTTCATATACAAGACGTTTACGACATGGGATTCGCTTTGTTTGCTATTTGAAATATTGAAAAGTTATTAATATGTAAGCTTATATAATAGTGAATAAAATACTTTTTTGAGTTTTTTGTCGGGGGGAACTTGTGTGAGATTTGGAAACTACACTATTACACATTTCACACATACTACACATTCATTACGTATTAAACGTTTTCAAAGAAGTTTTTCCTGACACCTGGCACTTTTTGTTAGCTAAGCAAAAACTACGGTCCTATCAGATAGATAGAGATAGAGAGTCGCAGAAAGTATAGTGATGTAGATTTTGTACATGAACTGTATAATTATATATTTAATTGCCCTAGTTTAATGGAACTTTCTAAAATCTCGCGTACCCTTTAGATAACCCGCAGCCCTATTTCACCGTTAATAAGAAATGTCTTGGGTCTTGTAAAATTATTAATAGGTAAAGCGATCGAGTCGACATCCATTCTGACCAGATTTTTTGTCCGTAAGATAATAAATTAAAAGCGTGAAGTAAAAAATATTAAGTTATTTTTTTTTGTTCACGTAGCACTAATTTTACTACTAAATATTTCTTCAATATTTGTTGAGGACCAATTTGTCGTTTTTTGTTTACGATGTTATATTGGCTATGTGTATGCGAAGTTCACCTTTAAGTAATTGTAGCAAATTTGTTAATACCTGAAATAATTGTATTAATATGATGCGTTAGTGTTAGCTGTTGTGGGTAAACCTAATAAATAGAAAAAAAGATAGTGCTGCGCTTCTTGTGTATCACTTTCACCCTATCTTGCTCCCAAATAGTGTGGAGTAGCGGATTCATTTACCGACATTGTAACAATGGATAGATGGATATACGTTATAAATTATTCCACTCCTTTATTTTTACGCAAATCTAACTATGAAGCAGCCCGCTCACTGCTTTACTTCAATGCCCTCAGATAAAATAAAATACGTTAAATATTTGCAATGTAACAATGTTACTAAGTATTTAAAATAGAAAAACCAAACTCCAACCATGAACTATCCGGCACGATTCATTAGAGTAGACAACCGTTTTAGTTTTACGACACAACAGTGAGTTAGTAATCAAACAGATTGTACGAGCTTGTTCTTGCGTTGATTTACATACGTAGATGGCGTAAGAACTGGTAATGTGAACTAAACGTAAAGCATTCTTATGATCACAAGCTTTTATCTTTATTGGAATTTTATGAAAAGAACTTACAACGAATTAAAAAGACCGCTTGGCCTAATAATGGTGCACCTGGATGCCTCTCTCGTGTGGCAGGTCTATGATACGAGTACGAATTGTGCCTTTGCATTTTTGAATAAATATTGACTTTAGACTAAAGTTGACGGGTTGGTGTTAAATGTATTGTGATTGCCTTAGACTTGCTTCCTAGGTAAAATTTTATTGCATAAGGGACTCATACTCGTGATATCATTATGTTCTGGGCGGATGATGATCTAATGATCTCCGTCAGTATCTGGATTCTGTCGTCGTTGTTTAAATCTGCCTGGGGATTTTATATTGTGCGCTTTAAAGTTATTTTACCTATTTTTTTTAAATAATAATGTAAGTGGTAACAAGGTAAACAATGAGGCTAATGATATATATATAATAGAGCGTGCCATTTGAATTTAAAGACAATTAATTGGACAATAAATAATAATTGACAAATCTTGCCGTATATATATATATATATATATATATATATATATATATATATATATATATATATATATATATATATGGTGTGTAAACACTTCTAAACTATTAAAACATCATCATCAATACAGCCTATTAAAAGTCCAGTGCTTAAAATCATAACATATGATCAATTTGTAATACAATCTGTTAGATATTTCCAACCTAAACATAACAACTGATTCCTGACTAAACATCTGTTAGTCGGAAGATAAACATAGCTCCTGAAGTACGATAATTAATTTGTGAATTTAGCAAATTTAACAAGTATGCAAACTTTTACCCATTTTGTAGAACTTAAGGGGAGATATTATAAGCAGTATGTAATTGAAATAACTCAAAAATAAAAGACGTGTGGCACTCGGGGACTGCCGCGGTAAAGCTATTGCATAGCATTTTGTATCAACTTATGCAATTATAATTATTTATTTATTTTATTTATGCAGTATTTCTTTTTCTTTGATATTAATTCAAGTTACTTAGGTTAATCCAATCAAATTCAACCAGATTTAACCGAACTCGCGTTATAACGAACTCACTATTTGTGAAAAATACTGTATCACCGGACCGCGTCGCAAAAAACTCAGGTTCGCTCAGTACATACGTCAGGGCGGCCGTACGGCAATTATATTATTAACAAGACGCGCAACTACTCAGTTCCACGCTCCACGGCAAGATTTGTCACTTATTATTTATTGTCCAATTAATTGTCTTTAAGTTCAAATGGCACGCTCTATTAACATAAGTCTAAGACAAAACAAGGAGACTTTCAATATATGAAGAACTATATTTTTCTAACTGTTGTTTTAAAATGTTATAATATATTATAACAGTTTTAAATATTACATTGTACACGCGGTTAGTTCAGTTCAGTCGTCGGCTGTGTTCGCGTTTTGTTTAACGAAAAATAATCAAAAACAAAAATAATATATAGTAATATGGGGACCTGCTATCAAAACATTACGTATATAATTTAACAGATAACAGTGTAATTGTCATCTCAGCTAGACAGCTAACTGAACACTAAATTGATATATTATATATTACAACAGCCAAATTAAATAACAGGCACAACAGGCAACTAATGAAGAAAATAATATATTTTTGTTTACCGTTATAATTTAGTGTTAGTAAAATAAGCTCTTATTAAGTTAGCTTAGAGTTTAAATTAGTGTAAGCTATACGCAATCCTTGTGGCATAATGAATGTAGGTAGTATTTTATTGACTCCCATTGTCTCGGCCGACGCGACGGTTGGACCGTAAACGTAAACAGATGACGCTTTCTAACGATAATGAATATAATATTATAACAGTCAATGGTTCATTATTCTAATGTGTTGTAAGATTAAAAATATATAATGAAATATATTATCTGTTGTATGTTATAACGCCCAACTTTAGGGGTGACCGACCGCGCGCACAAATGCAGCTAGCCTCCCCCACCCGCACCTCACTAATCGTCGCTTCACACCGCTTGAGATAAGCAATCTACTATCAGGCGCTAACATACCCCTGTCCCGGACATAAGGACCTATGTCCGCGAGTAAATTGGCAATTAGAAGACGCTTTGTATTGTTGGTTTTTACAAAAACGATCAACTGGGCAAATGATATCTGGCTCTTTGCTTTGTGAAAAAGCATTACAGTTAAATAAAAAATTAGGTGACGGCGGCTCGTTTGTCGCAAGTAACGGATGGTTATATAGATTTATATCTCTTCATGGAATTTAATCAATGTTTATTAAAAAATAATAATTTCTTAATAAACATTGATTTTCGTTGAAATTGTTGTTTTTAATAAACACATAACATTATGTATGTACATATGTACTACAAATGCAAAAAACCCGCTTTTCTTCATACATTCGATCATCCGGATTTTCGATTATCTGAATCCCTAACGGCAACAATTAGTCCGGTTAATCGAGTATACATATACATATTGAGAATCTAAATTGAGAATTTAAACTATACGCGTGTGTGTGTTTGTGTGTATATAAAGAGGGCTACTTTTAATATCGCTCATTTTAATATCAAAAATTTAGGTTATCTTTATAGCAGTATTATATTTTCAATTCAAAATTAGTACTGCATTTGTGATAATAATAAAATGTAGGTATGTATATAGAGTACTCACTCATTTTCTTTCACTATTTTTTCGTGACTTTCTTCATTAATAATAAATGCACTTTGTTCATTCATATTCAAAATTTCAAAACACTTTATACACAAACACCGTGTCGAAGACTGAGGAAAAGAAACGACGTTAAACCATCGTTAGACAATGCACGGCCTTTCAAGCCACACCTCCGTGCCCGTCGGAGAGCGTGAGGTTTTTTTCGTTACGAAATTTCTGGATTTTCCCGCACTCAAGGCCCGCGATAGAAGCTATGCAATAGCTTAATAAAATAAATTTCACATAATTGGTTCGTAGGTATTCCTAAGATATAATGTTTAAAAAAATTGAAGAAGCTAGAGGCTTCCGAAGCAGTTAAGTGAAAATTAATTTATTCTTTTCGTTCTTTGAAGACAGCTGCAGTTAAATTTTATATTAAATGAATTTTCTTTACACTTTTGTGAATACTAAAGAACACCACTCAATTTTATCTGAGAACACTCCTGAAGATATAGTTTCAACACAATTGGGTCTGTTCGACCGGAGAAAGAACATGCTCTCACAAAATACCAGCATAAAGTATCAGCTTAATGTTAACGCTGCTGTATTTCGTATGGTGAGTGTTAAGAACCGGAAACCTTTTTTAATGGAATGAGGCATTCCATCCTATTCCTCGAGGGTGAAAGCACATCAGCATAATAAGGTGATGGAGCGTGAATAAAGCTAAAAAAACGTTTTGAAAAGAAGGTTTTTTTCATCGCGATCGATTTTCTTGCTCAACCATCATCTAAGGTATCGTTAGTACTATCATCTGTCTTCGTTTTTGAGACCGTTTCAAAAACACCCGATAAATATATCGGGTGTTTTTGAATTTGAATTGAGAATATCCTTTTTTATGTCGGCTATGTATTGGATTGCAATGTATAAACAAAATAATATAAAGTTGAATAGCGCTTCGTTGTTCCGTTTACAACTTATGATAAATGATATAAAATTACACTTATCCTTCTATATTACCTATGCATGAAAGTCCAAGTCCGAACATGCCTCCTTCCCTCTGTGGGGATGGTTTGCCTTAGTCTCGCTTGACAGTCGGGTAAATGCTCGCCGTATCATACGTAGTACCCTCGATGCTACCGTCAGTCTGTGTATTTACCTTTGATTACTTTTATTGCTAAAACTTATAAACTGAGCAGTTTGTGATACAATACTCCAATTTCATGGTAAAAAAGTACGTCTACATCAACAGATGTGTTTCTGCACGCTTTGTATGCTTATTTATCTGCGTTTTCTATAAAATAAGGGTAACAAACGACCATGTCCCCCTGATGGTAGTTGGATTGCTGTAGCCTATGGGCACTTACATCTATTCTCAATTAAGAATCAAAATGTAGATTTGATGTCATCTTTGAGGAATGAGATAGAATTCCCTCGTTAATAATTAAATCATCTTACGGAGAATTTAGCTATTATTTCATGACTACGTTAAAAATAAGTAATATCAATTCTTGAATTTAATTTTTGCGTGTAGCAATACGTGTTTTGTGGAAATGGTATATGTTGAAAGATGATAACCGCAGCAGGCAGGCGCTCGCTGGCATCCAGCAGGGTAGCGAGTAGTTTAACTATGTTAACGTTTTTAATTTATAACGTGACGACTCGGTTGTGCTGTGGCTTAGTAGTGAGGAGCGAATCTAAATACCGCGGGTTTGAATCCCGCACGGAACAAGTATTTGTATTGCCTACAAATAATTGTGTCAGGTCTGGATGTTTGTCCTTGTAAAAATTATGTTTGTAAACTGTAACTAAGATACAGGAGAATACCCTAGTGTGAGGATAACCTTAAAAAAATAAACTTGCAAGTTTTGTAAATTTGCAAAATTTACTGTAAATACCAATAAACCTCATATTTGGTAAATCTAATTTTCTTCTGGAGCAATGCGTTGACACTAAAGGGCTCTTTTTGTGAAAGTCCTTTCTATATCCTATTCCACGAACTATCGTGAAATACGAAATAGTAAAGTTACAGCTTAGCTAAAAGTTTATTTTTGAGTGAATTTTATCGCGTTTAATTTATTTTATTTTAAAAATGACGTCGGGATAACAGTCAACAGTTTTTATGTGGTAGAGCCATGCTGCAGTTATATTAGATGTATAGTTGTAGCACGAATGGGTCGGCTCGACCGGGGTAGGACCACGCTCTCACAGAATACCAGCGTGAAATAGTAGCTTAATGCTGCTGTATTTCGTATGGTGAGTGTAGAGAACCGGCGACCCATTTTACTGGAAACGAGGCATTCCATCTTAGTCCTCACGGGTGACAACACATCTGCATTTTGATTCGTAATCGAGGATAGATGTAGATGTCTATGGGCCACAGCAACCACTTACCATCAGGTGGACTTTGTGCTCGATTGTCACCCTATCCTATAAAAAAAAAGTCACCTCAGTCCCTCGTGACCATCGGTGCTGGAAGCATCCGAAACGTCTGCTATTAAAAAAAATTAAAGGCGATGAAATCCGAAAAAGTAGTTTTAATCAATTGTTCTATGTTGTTAATTGTAACATACATGATTGTAAGCTGTTATCGAAAAAAAAGTCTCGCTGGTTTTTTTTGCTGGTTCTTCTTAAAACAATGGTTTCTTCCAAACCAGTGGTAAATTAAAAAAAACTGGGACTTTCAAAAAGTATAATTTATAATTTATACTGAATTTAAAGTTTCTGTTTCTGTACTTCTATTAATAGAATACTTTAGAAATTATAATTTACCGTAATAAATGGAGTACATTATATTTCGCTTTTTCTAAAACAACCAGTTTAAAACTTATCGTCTTTCTTATCGTTTGTTCGTAAAATTATAAGTATAAATAATCCTTGTATCTTGGCTTTAATCATATTTTTTTAATAGTAATTAGAATGTACACCCACAATCAATTAATAAATGTCAAAAATAGAATCCATATGACAATTTTGTGCACAGGGCACACAAACACTATATTTTGCCAGAAATAGTGAAAAGATTTAATCTATCTTAAAGTACGTATAAACACTAAATATATCTACAACTTTGTTGTATACGTATTCAACAAAACTACTAGAAATTTGTTTTCATTTTGTTTTTAGGTTATTGTTACATTCATATTTTAATTGTTAATTTTTAGTACTCCGTTTAAATGCAGTAAAATTAATAATACTATAGTAATCTATAGATTATAAAGAATAAATCGACATAAATTTCATTAAGAATCCTTAAAATTTGTGGTGGGCTCTCTCTTCTTACAAAAAGAAATTGTCTCCTTTCAAAACCATAGCATCTTTATGCATGAGCTCAAACATATAAATCGTGAAAACACATTAAACATAGATAAAGTCGAGTTTCCCTCCTTTATTTCTAATTTAATACCATTTTTAATTGTCCTCGGTCTACATGACCCTTGCCCTGGAACAAACCATAAATTTACACTGGTGATGATGCGCTTGTGGTCACCGTCATCGGAAACTAGCCATCTGCGCAGGACAGGATCATATTGCCCTATTCTATGCGAAAGCACTCTCTATTCTCTCACACTCATAGTCCATAATTTGCGCGTGCTTTCCGAGGCGCGCGGATGAATCACCGATAAAATTTTGACTCCGATCTACTACTGAGCGTTTCTTAGCAGAAAAACCCAATAACAGATTTTGGCTCGACCCTGGATTCAAATCCGCGACCTCATAATTAGGAATTGTGTTTACGAAATCGCGTTAATTACTGATATATTCTCTGATCAGTCACTCCACCGTGATCAAAAATCGGTCTGGAGGACATTATTATTATTATACCTCTTTCTTTCTTCGTTCTTTAAAACTTCGTGTAATTGTAGAACTTCAACAATATTCTCGCAATTCATCGATTTGAGAGTTTTGTTAGAACGCGAGCTGATAACTTCCTGCGCTGACTGGCGTTGAGTGATGCGACAGCACTCAGCAGCGAAGTCATTAGCAGCTGCCTAGTTTGCTATCAGCTAGCTCGCTTGTCGCTGCACCGT
>CAJQZP010000491.1:0-49626 GCA_907164705.1 Parnassius apollo | reverse complement strand
GGAATAAGAAAAAAAATATTTCGAAGACATGTGAAGTTCGCCATTACGCATTGGGGCAGCGTGGCGGACACTTCCTTGCCCTAAAACCCTTTCAGAAATGAGGGGCGGCCTGTGCCCAGCAGTGGGACGTATATAGGCTGTAACTTTATTTTACTTTACTTTACCCGACAGAACATAACAGAAAGTCCTATGTTCAGCTGTGTACTTTCCCCGGGCCGACGTACAAGAGGAAGAAGATAAAATTAAATAGTACAATAAATTTTATTTATAAAGTCAACAGTTTGGACTTTAGCTAGTGAGCTATTTTGAAATTTGCTGGACATTTCGGTGTAAGAAATATTGCATTGTTCGCCTTCCATACTATCCTAAATATTGTAATTGATTTTTGTAATAAAATCTAATTAGTAAATTAGACCTGTCCTTTCCACAACGGCAAGGTAGACATGGAAAATATTCTAAACCAGCGAGAATGGTTCACGGGAAATTAACTTACAACATGAAGATATTTACGGAATGTGCAGTAGGATTTGTTGTAAAATTTCCATTAATACGAAGATCTGAATCATCTTTCCAGCTGTTTTCACTGAAGAATCTATTTACTGAAATGTAATATGCAGCGAGGAAAACTTGTGCATATAGCTGTAGGAATCCTATAAGGTGCGGCGACCTGCAATTTCATCGGTTTTTTGTAGTAGCGGCGTGGAAGGTTATAACAAAGACACATTATCTATAGGTAAAACTTTCGTGAAATGCGTAGACACTTTGGCGACCTTCATCTTCGGAGTATGTCGTTTAAAGCATGTAGTGCATAAATTAATTATCTCACTAATCTTATTTATTTTTTATGTCACGTTTAAGAAAAAGTAAAGCTTCACACGTTTGCCATGCTACAGAGAATATGGAACAAATTAATCCATCGCACTGCTTAAGTGCACGTCGACAGACATCAAGTGACATCGAAATTTAACGAGTTTGTATATTTACGCGAATACTTAAATGAACTCAATTTTAGGATTTCATGGAATTTAATAAAAAAAATAATTATACTTCGTGGCTGCATCCTAGGTGATTTAAAAACTACATAGTCCGCTTTCTGTGGCACAACATCATCACACGAATTTGGATATTATTTTTACTTAAAATAAAAAATAAATAATAAAAAGATTGTCCATTGATTTTTGTAAGCCACTGTGCCTACCAGCCTACCAGCCCGGCCAGGCGTTTCATCATTCGTTTTCCGTGTTGCATCATCCGCGTGTGTCCCGCGAGAAGTAATTATTTTTAAGTTAAATTTATGTTAAAATGGGAAAAAGAACAAGTTATGATGAAATGATGACTGATTAGAAACAAAATACTGCGTTAAGAAAAGGAGTTAAAGTCTCGGAGGATCGCGATCTCGAGAGTCGCCGGAGAATTTCCTTAATAAAAGTTAGTTTTGAAACCTTTCTAAATGATAATTGACGTTATTATCCCTATTTTTGTTGCTGTAAAAAGTGATATAAAGATAATCTTTTAATTAGTACAGTTTACCACAAAAGTTGTACATAAATAAATTAAGGGATGATTTTAGTTAAGTACTCACATATTAATTATTAAATTTCAAGATATTTTATTTCTTCGGTGGTGGCACGTGATGTCATTGTCACATCCGGTAGTATGGTACAGCTGTAGAACATCCAGCACTTTAGATTTAGGGACAACCATTTGCAGTCAACAGCTGTCTCCTCTACCATTTTCCCATTTACGGCACAGGACTCCATCCTGAATCAGCAAGCTGTCCTATTGGGCCCAATAGCTTTTAGTGGTCGAACTCATCGCTGAGACGTCGCTCCACTTGGGCTTGGTAGCACGGGCCTTCATCCATTCCAGAATCGGCTTGATGTCCGGATCTTCCTGCTATGCATGTTGTAAGCTGTCCTTCCACTCGTTGCTGAGGTGGTCTGTCCTGAGCATCATCACCCTCTTGCTTAGTACTGTTCTCGCAATCATCAGGATAAGGTCATCTTGACAATGCATCTGTTGCCTCGCCATTTCCCGCTGCAGTGTCCGATGGTAAAGTCGTATTCTTGCTGCTGCTGGGCGCCGCACTAACCTTTCGAGATCGATCACCTTCCCTTTTTACAGATCGCTTAGGGCAGCTGGGTCCAAGATGATCCCTTTCCCCACAGCCGTAGCGCCTTGTTCTGTAACTTTTATAGTGGTCGCGAACTGTTGGTGGTGCAACCTCCCTAACGTGAGGAGAACGATGATCTTGCCGCTGCCAAGCGGTGTCGTTAGCTGCACTACCCTCTCGAGATCGATTAACATCCATTTCTACAGTTCGTTTAGGGCGGCTGGATCGAAGATGGCTTCTTTCCCCACAGCCGTAGCACCTAGGGTTGTATCCATTATTGCGGTCGCGAACTGTAGCTGCTGCCACCTGCCTGACGCGCTGGGAATGAAGATCCTGCCGCACGGCTTCAACCTCAAGTGCATGGGCCAAGGCTTCCTTAAGCGTCACGTGGTGCCTGAGCCTCACAGCAGGTCTGACTTCAAGGTCGCGGATGCCGTCGATGAAGGTCTGCTTTAGATTCCCTTCAATGAGCGCAGGTACAGACTGGTATGCTATTCGCACCAGCTTCTCCACTTCTAGAGCCCACTGCTGCAGGTTTTCGTTGCTGCGTTGCACGCGATCTCTAAGCTGCGCTCGAAAGACGTGTTCCAGGTGAGCGTCGCCATATCTAGCCTCCAATGCCTCAAGGAGCTGCTCGTAAGTCACTTCTTTACCGAGAGCTTCTAGAACAGTTAAGACCTGGTCGCGCAGGCCTAGTGTGAGAGCAGTCATGGCCTTACTTTTATTACAGCCGTTTCCCTTCATAACAGCGTCGAACTGGATTTTGTAGGCCGCCCAGGAAGAAGTCCCGTAGAACAGCGGCACTTTGAATCCACGTACTGAAGGTATTGTAGCTGCCACGGGAGCTGTAATTCCATCCCAAAGCTTAAGGTCGTTCAGCGTTTTCTTCAGGTCAGCCCTCACTTTGTTCAATTGGACGATTTGGGTTTCTGCTTCCGACAGGTGGTTGTCATGTTGAGCAACTCTATCCTTCACCTCCCTTATCTCTTTCCCAAAGGTAACGTAAATAAGCAGATGCTTCATAAGAAGCATCTGCTCTTCCGACCGACGAGCCTGTTCCGCCTGCAGATCTTCCAACCGACGGGCCTATTCCTCCTGTTGACAGGCCTGTTCCTCCTGTCGACGAGCCTGTTCCTCCCGTCCGCCCCGCAGCTACTGCAGCATCACCATCAGAGCACCTAAGTCAGGTGCTACAGACGTAGGAACTGCTGATGGGCCGGCCTCCGTGGCCGGTGGCTGGCCCTCAGACGTCTGCGACGTTGCACCACCAACTCGTCTCTGGTCCGTCTCTTGCTGGCGTAGACTTCTGGTACGGACATCCTCCGTGTCGTCCTTCGGTAAAATCGGCATTATTTTATCCCGCTTCTGACACCAATTGTTACGAGCTTGGGGTTCGTGACAATAAAAACTGCCGATTGAATTACCAAAATTAATACACACATTAAAACTTAAAAGACACTAATAATTAATCACACTGATTCACTTTATTTAGCTCCGAAGCTTCGCTTGTCTCGCCAAATTCAATACTGCCCCGATCATCGCCGTCATCTTGCCGCGCCTTTTTATACACCTTTTCACCGAAACACCCAGAATATTCCGGTAGATACGGGCGCCGACCGACCAGACGTAGAAAGTTCGAGTGTAGGGCTTCTAGTTCTTCTTATTTAGTTCTTCAATCCGATCCTAGACGGCGCTGTCGGTTGAAAAATTAGTCATGTCATTTTCCGGAAAACCCTCCTCGCTCTTTTCCCTGACACTAGATGACGCTAGTGCCAGGCACCTGACGTCAACTTAGGCGCGCAACACTATATTTAGATATATAATTTTTATCACTGTCTTTCAATAATTCTATTAAAATATGTTCAATTTGGGCAAAGAAATCAAACAATGCTGTGGTAGGATAACACAACCACTTTTTATTTTTATATTCTTCTTTTTTATAAATTTATGGAAATTTAATAAATATTCTGCTTCCAAATCATGCCTGCAAGTCACACAGTTTTTAAAACATGTTACTTTGCAAGTTGTGCTATCCAGCCACTGCAATAACCTGTTGCTGGGCATTTTTCAAGATCTGTTGAAATTTTCCTTGCTAATAAAGCATCTGCATTAATAGGGCCTACATACAAATGAACATAGTCTAATGCACCCAGCGGGACTTTAAAAATTAGAAATAACAGCTTACAATCAATGAATTTACAATTAATAACACAAAATATTAGAAATATCTTGGTAGCGATCATCCTTTATTATCATCTATAAATTCCGTAATATTACAAACTCTTTTTATACAAACTTAGTTTAATAAAGTTTATAACTTTGTGTAAGCCAAATTTTGTATATTGTCTAGGATTTTATTTTATATGTTGCAAAAGCGTATACATAACCCCATGTATAAATTACTATCTCGGTGGAGTCGAGTACCTTTTTTATTTTATAGAAAAAGGGTGACAATCGAGCACACAATCCACCTGATGGTAAGTTGATGCTGTGGCCCATAAGCATTTACAATCCTCATTTAAGAATCAAAACGCAGATGCGTTATCAATCCTGTGGACTACGATGGAATGTCTTGTTTCCAGTAAAAAACGGTCTCCGGATCTCTACACTCACCATACGAAACACAGCAATATTAAGCTGCTATTTTACGCTGGTATTCTCTGAGAGCGTGTTCGTTCCCCGGTCGAGCCGACCCATTCGTGTTACAACCATAATACAAGTATAGCTGCAGCGTGGATCCATCACGTAAAAAAAACTGAACAAAAACTAAAAATTTACAAATAAATTATTGTCTTATACTCTTTCTCCCTTTATTTTTAGAGTAGTGTCTGTGAGCTTTTTCCTTCATACCTATCCATCCTTATGATACCCTTAGATCCCTCTCCCTTAGACCCCTTAGACACTTAGACCCTTAGACCTCCTCTAAGGAAGGATCCTCCATAGGGTCATTTACATCAAAAAGTTATTTTTCCAGTGAGGACATTGTTTATATCTTTACACCAATTGTTTATAAAAAATGTGGATTTATTTATTAAATAATCAGTTAAATCATTCTTGTGTATTATACTTACATGTTAAAAATTAAAATTAAAATTAACTGTCATAATTAATTAAATATATTTAGATATATCATTTTTATCAGTATCTTTTAATATTTCTATTGAAATATGTTCAGCTTGGGCAAAGAAATCAAACAATTCTCTGGGTCTGGTACGATAACACAAACACTTTTTATATGCATATTACTTCACTTTTATAAATTTACTAGCTGTTACCCGCGGCTTCGCCCGCACTAGGAAATGAACTATCCATTGCTATTTGAATTGAAAGAAAACTGAGTTTTATAGATTTGTCAGAGATGCAGCCATTAAAAGGCAACTGAGCAAAATTGATTCGTCAGCCTATTTAAATGTTTTGAAACGCAACGTATAGGAAAACATGAAAATAGCCTGTTTATTCCTATATTGAAATGGGATATTTTTAATTAAAGGAAACTGAGCATAATTATCCGTCAGGGAAGCAAACTCAGAATTATTCGTCAGAGATGCAGTTTTCTGAAATGAAAGGAAACTGAGCCAAATAAAAGATCCGTCAGAGATGCAGCTTTTTGAGTTGAAAGGAAACTGATCTTAATAGGTCCGTCAGAGTTGCAGCATTTGGAATTGAAAAGAACTGAGCTAAATAGGAAATTTTGAATTGAAAGGAAAGATCTGTGGGAATTCTGATTATTTGATTGTGGGAATTTTGGAAAAAAAATAACTGAACACTATTTTAAGACGCTACTGTACACAATGTTATATTTTTTTGCATTCGGGGAAAGAATGTGGAGATTCTGGGCATTTGACACACGTGGACATGCTAAATACAGCTGATCACGAGAGAAGCACGGTTTTTCTAAGTTGACCCCCGCTACCTGTAACGTTTGCCTTTGCGCTTTATTAATTGTCATTGCAAAACTGAGCTTATGAACATTGGACATCTGGTACACGCTCGACTGTGGCCGGCTTCACTTGTTCACTGTGACGTAGGTGCGGGACCCGAAGCTTGTTGTCATGCAAAATCCTTAGTAGGAATCCTTTATGTGTGCTCTTGTATGTTCCCTGAGCGGTGAGATTAAGTAGTAGTAGTAGTTTTCGCTAAGTGTTGAGCCAATCTGTAAGTTGGTGAATCGATTTGGCTCACTATGGAACGTAATGGAGCATTGGGCTTGTTTATTTTTGGTAACCCATACAATTTTGGTGATTTGGCGCACGTAGGTATTATCCATTTTACGTCCAGATTTAATGTTTCGGAGTGTTTCTTTATGAGGTCACTAGTTGTTTTTAGTATGCTATTTGTTGGTATGCATTTTTAGATCATCTTAACTCTATAAATTCTAAAATTCAGTTCACAATGGAGTTAGAGGCAAACAATTCCTTAGCTTTTCTAGATGTGTTAGTAATTCGGAATCCTGATCATGACATCTTAAGCCACACTGTGTATAGAAAAATGACCCATACAGATAGATATTTAAATGATGATTCTCACCACCATCCTTCACAGTTAGCTACCGTGGGTAAATCTTTGTTTCAGAGAGCACGAGGGATCAATGACAGTAAACACCTGGCCTCTGCAACACGTCAAGCAAGTACTGAGGCTGCGACTACAAGCTGCGGGTCCCGCGCCTAAGTCACAAGGAACGAGTGAAGCCAGCCCCAGTCGAGCGTGTACCTGCTATACTGCCATATGTTAGAGGAGTCACTGACAAGATTGGCTACGTATTGAAGCGCGCTTCCATCAAAACATACTTCAAGCCGCCGAAAAAGATTGGTCAGCTTTTTCCATCAATCAAGCGTAACGTCCCTCTGCAAAATGCAGGAGTGTACAAGCTTGATTGTGAATGTGGTCTTTCCTACATAAGACAAACTAAAAGATCAATTAAAACCCACGTTAAAGAACATATAGCTGATGTGAAGAATCGACGCTCCGGGAAGTCTGCAGTCTGTGAACACGTACAGGATCGCCCCCGTCACTACGTCAGATTTGATAGACCACAAATCCTCGCTAAAGAACACCGATTCCTTCCAAGGACGATTCGCGAGACTATTGAAATCAAAAAACATCCTAATTTCAATAGAGAAGATGGCTGGGTGCTACCATCTTCATGGGATCCTATAATAAATAAAATTAAATCCCAACCCAAGCATGCAACTGCAAGACTTCAAGATACCATAAGTTCATACTGTGTAGATCGGAATAGAAGTTAAATTTTAATCTATGGTAACCGCGGTTAACTACGACATCTGGAAGTTGAACATCTCAGTCTCCCCCGTGACCATGGGTGCTGTAAAGCTCTCGAAACTTCGTGTATTTAAAAAGTTAAATATACGCGATAAATTCCGTAAAAACTAGTATTATTTCATTATTATATATTAGAAATTAAACTAAAACCATCTGAATTTTCATAGACTTAACTAATCTATTTTAATTATTACTATTTAATGAAAGAATAAAAACTTAAAATAAATTTTAGAATTTCAAATCATTTAATAAATATAATTATTTAAACATAAGTACTTACATATAAGTTATTTATGTTATTTAATTTATTAGTAAGTAACTGATAACTGAAGGTTAAATATACTACTTTTTTTTTCGGAAACGTACAATTTAGATTGTTGGCGTAGTTTCAAATTAAGAGTTAAAAAAATTTAAAACTTTAATTATAAATATTTTATTCTTTTCAACAAAACTCTTATAACTAACAGAAACATAAATAATAGAAAATTAATTTCTAAAGAAAGGAAAATATTCAACCCTCCTTTAAAGTTCCGTAATCGGATAAAAAGTAGCCTATAAGTAGCCCCGGATCATTAATTGCCCGCATACTCGTACAAAATTTCATGGAAATCTGTCCAGTAGTTCTTGCCTGATTCTTTAACACAGACAGACAAAAATTCTAAAAACAGTAATTTGTCTTCAGTGTCCTTTATTTAGTCCCATGGATTTGTTTTTTCCAGGAAATATTAGAATTACAGACACGACTTTTCTACAGATTTATTATATATATAGATTAGAGAGAGCTTGCCGTTATTACTAGATTATTAGTTCATTAATAATGTTTACAGTCTTCAGTCTAGGATTTCACATCCAGCATAAACGAGATGGTAAATACCAGAAATCGAAGTCCTTGAGATCATTCTCTGTTTTTTATAGCACTATACAGTTATTAATTATAAATTTTAGTTATACTTTATCAGAGTTACGTTTCCACACTCTTCATTTTAGGCCGATAGAATAATCACAGGTTGTGGAGCACTCCTTCTTAGTACTCATAAGTGATAAACATATATAGCTTAGTTGTAGGTCTCCGTGGGCTGCTGTAGCCACATAAAATCAGGTGGATTACAAATTCTTTTATTTCGCTTAGCCTGATGAAAAAAGGTTTGCTTACGTACTACCACAGTTTTGGGTGTTCCCCTGTGCCATCACAATTCCTCTTGTTGTTATCTTACATCTATATTGTTAAATATCGTTTAGAGTGAGTGTGAACTGTAAGACAGCAGATACTTATCTACAGTATTAATAGATGCGGTTTGCAGTCTGAGCACTAAGTAATTGTCTCTTGAAACTATTGCCCGCCTGCCTTGAAACTATGACGACAAATGAACAGAGCAATTAGCTTTGTTCGTTTGTGATGAGCGGGCTAATGTATTAGTTTCTTGGGGGTATTCCTTTGCTGGACTTACCTACAATTTACTAAATGTTCGTTATTTTAGCCTTCATAACCAGGAGACTCTAAACTGGATAGTATGTTTTATTATAGTGTATGTAACGCAATGTCTTCATCAATTGTATACCGGTCTTAATTATCTTATTTTATTTAAAAGATTATATACTTTGCGGACATCCCATATGAATTAGTGGTCTTTTTTATAGAGAGAGAGCAAACGAGCGTGCGTCTCACCTGATGGTTAGTGATCACCGTCGCCCATGATCAAACATCAGGCAACTGAAACATCAGGGAAATTCCAGATGCGTTGCCGGCCTTTTTAATAAGAAATTAAATAAGTAAACTTGCCATTACGCCCCACGTCTCATTGCATGCAGAGAGCGTGTACTGTAGATTTAGAGGCATAGGTCTGTATTCAAGGAGAAATTCGAGCTAAGACTCAAATTTCAAAATAGCAAAAGAATCCATACCGTATTATATTACAGAAATTATCACATTTGTGAAGTTAATCATGTATATGCTACAGATGTTCTCCCCGCGGTAAAGTGCAAGCACGCTGCCTGCGTTTTCTCACTGAATGTCTGTACTTAGGCTTTGTGTGAGAAAATCACCACTTGTCTCATCACTAGCGGTGACAACAAGTTACGAATACGGTTCCTTAAGGAAATTAGTCGCACTTAAACACCACGAACTTAGTCTCTGTAGCAAATGGAACAAATATGTAGTCACCTCTAAGAGACTCATTATTTACTTAAATTTAAAAAAAAAAAACAAATTGCATTTTGACAACCTATATAAATAATGATATGATGAGTTAACAAGATATTCTTTACAGCTAGTTGTGGAAATAAATTCAGTTGACTTCTTATCTTTATTTTGTCATGATATGTTACATTCATTTTTACATTGTGAAGTTTCTACTAGCTTCAGTAATAAGCCTGCAAGAGTATGTGAGTGAGATGTAAGAGCATATTTTAAAGACACATGTGCGATGGTGCGACATGATTGAATGATTGATGAGTGTCTTTCAAACATCCTCTGACAGCGTGTTGAGTGACGGCCGCTTAGTGAATGCGCCACTACACCGCACGTCTCACCATGTGTTCCAGACTCAGGCCTTAGACCTGGAATACGAGTGCCTGTTTGTCACGCACGCAACCCACGACCCTTCTGAACGGTTGTTACGTTCGTCCAACCGACAGTAGGTATAAAGAAAGAACCGCACTCGCACAGAATATACTCTTTTTACTGGTAACGAGGCATTCAATCTTAGCTCATGGATGGACGTCTGACATTTTGATTTTTAATAAAGGAGTGTGGAGGTGTCTATGATGCACAAAATTCAATTACTATCGGCCTATCGGTTGAACTGTTCATTCATTATTTACTCTTAATTCTATATAAAAAAACGTACGAGAAACCTACCCTTCATACCTTTTTTATCTGACTCAAATAATTATTTAGTTTTTTTTTAAATAGAATAAGCGTGACAGACGAGCACACATGCCAGTGCAGTATCACGGTTGTTACACGAATGAACCATTCAGATTTCAACTATTAATAGCGGTATTTACATATTTCAATAAAAAAACGAATTAGTAATTGACAAAGCCGGACGAATCAGTTAGCTAAAGTGGAAATAGGATAATCATAAAATGGCTGTATAAAACCGGTTCATAGTAAGTGCAGTGTGTATAGTTGGGAAGGTTTTAAATGAAGGAGAGAGGCGTAGTTCTTTTGCTATGACTATTTTATTGTAATCTTATACACTTACACTTCCTACTGATAAAAGATATGAATACATTTTTTAAACTTATAAAAATAAATATATTAAATGTTAATATGAATTACAAAAATAAAATCTAATTATATATTATTTTACAAATAAAAAGTGTAGTATATTCTATGGGTTTGTCGGTAGGTCATACCCCCCCCCAATGTTTCATTTATGTCGAGAACACAGTCTTGTACATAGTTTCGTCAAATGCTAAAAACGTTAACGAGCGACTCTCCACAAAACAAATCTAGACCTGAAGCATGTAAAGATTCAAACGACTCAGCGGATACGGGTGGCACTAGATAATTATTAATAGCAGTGTATCACGAACATTATTATTTTCCTTCCCTTCGGAATAAAAAAGCGGTATGATTTTCTCCTGTATCGGAGATGAATTGCACATAGACAAACATTAAGATCTAGAACAATTGTTCAATTACACTTGCTCCGCGTGGGACTCGCAATATCACTTAGGACATTTTAAATTAATTAAAAAATAGAAGGATTAAGTCCTTGCTAATGTTATTCTACAATTTTATGTTTTGAGAACTTATATATAATTATCATTGAAGAAAATAAGATAAGGCTTTGGTGGATAATAAAGCGGAAAATATAACGTAATTAAAGTGCTTAATAACTTCTGCATGCATCGTTTGAATAGTCTGAATTTTATTAACGCATCTAAAATTTCTAATTAAATCACTAAAGCCACTTTGAGCAAAATTCAGCTTCCTAATAAAATACTGTGGTAAAATTAGAATAGAATTTCAGCACAGCTCTGGCTTTGGGATTTAATAGAGGAATGAGATGCATTTTAAACATTGCGTTTAGCTATTAGCGTTTTTCCGTTTAAATATTGTTGTGAACATTTCACGTTATGAGTTTTTCTTCATTCATTCATTATAGCCTGTCAGAAGTCCGCTGCGGGACAGAGACCTTCCCCATGTAATGCCTCATGGATGGGATATTGACCATCGTCACCGCGCGTGGCAAGCGCGTTGGCAACAGTTTTTTATTATTATTTTAAAGTTGTTATCAGCAAGATGATACTGCATATAACTGTTACATTTTAATGTGTTGCCTCTTGCGACAGCCATGAGATGATATGGGTTAGTGACTTCTCTTACTCTTCCACTACACCACACCCAAACGTCATACTAAATAATTTTAAAATTAGATATTTGTAAATAATTTAGGTTCATCATCATGATCATCACATGAAGAGCCTATCTAAGTCCAGTAACATAAGCCTCCCCCCATATATAACCTTGTAGAGGGATGCTCCTTATAGTTGCCACTCTTGGCAGGGGGTTGGAAACCGCAGCTTTTTATTATTTTGAGTTGTTATTTGGAAAACACTGCTACCCGTCTTCTTGTTTTAGTTTTCCTCTGTCGCTTCTTGCGGCACCCACGGGATGATAATATAGGGTACTTTTAAAACGTTAAGTACGACGCATTACAATGAGTTTTACTTGATAATTAATTTTTTCGTAACTTGAAAACGGGTTTGGTTTCCACGTCTTATTATAGATTTTATTCAACCAATTCGTCCGACCACAATAGAAGGTATATTCGAGTTTAAAACAGACTGTGGTTGGATAAAGCGAAGATTTAGTATGAAAGCGGCGGTATTATATTCTAGATATTTTGCTTTTGAGTTTTAACTGCGATAAATTAAAATAGATGAAAATCTAATATAGTTTAAATTGTATGCTTCTTTTTATGTTATGTAATCATATATTTTGTATATGATTATAATGTCCTGTCTTGTAATGTCCGCCATTAGGCTTTTTCGTTAAATCAAAGTGACAAATGAACTTACACATTACTTGATGAATAAGGCTACTGCAGCTTAGGAACACCTACATCCAACTTCAAACAAAAAAAAGCTACAGATGTGTTGTCATCTCTTAAGATTAAGATGGATTGCCTCACAGCAATTACACAATATCAGCGCACGCTCTGATGATTTGCGACGGAAGTAGGTATGAGGGGTGGAAACTAACCGAATGGACTCTTAGTCAGAAAAAAGGCCTCCTTTTTAATTAAATAATTGAAGTAAAGTAAAAAAAGTAAAGTTACAGCCGCTGCACACAGGCTTCCCCTCATTTCTGAGAGGGTTGAGAGCCGTGGTAAACGCTCGCTGTAAATATAACAGAACGCGAGTAATCCCCGCCGACATCAATGAGATTATTAATTGCAATTTTTAGTGCTGATTCACCACGTGCTCGACGGTGAAGGAAAACATCGTAAGGAAATCTGCATGTCTGAGGAATAAGAAAAAAATATTTCGAAGACAAGTGAAGTTTGCTAACTCGCATTGGGGCAACGTGGCGGAATGCCCTAAAACCCTCTCAAAAATAATTGAAGTACCTATCTTTTATCGTATACTGTTACTGTGAAAAATAAGTCCCGTTTGGTTTTCTTGTTGTTTCTTCAACGGACGGAGATAATTTTCTGAATCAGTGGTCAAAGTAAAAAATTACTTTTTGTAAATAAGAATTCTTTAATATACACTCATGAAAATATTCAGAGGAACACAAAAAAGTGTGTATAAAATAGAGTATCATAGATGGATATTTGTAACTATTATGTTTATTTATTTGGATTTTCTTACATATTTATTAATTTGAAATTGCAAACGTCAAAATTCCAAAGATCAAATGTCAAAAAAGCAAATTAAGAAGAAAAGAAAAAATTTACAAGAAAGGAAAATTATTGTACTTATCATTTTTTTTATAATTACTTAGGATAGGCTTTTGCTGCTGCCCGCTTTAGCTCTTTGAACTGCTTCCAGTCCCCTTAGCATAATCCTAATCAAGTTACCAAGAAAATCTTGAGAGATTGCGTTCCATCTTCTTGTAACGCGTTTTTAAGATCTCACAAATTAGCGGAAGCACGATTTAGTTTCTTCTTCCAAGTTAATTCCATACATGATCTATGAGGTTTAAGTTGAGCCAGCGTGCTGGCCACCCCCTAGCATTGATTTCAATGCTAGGGGGTGGCCAGCGTGATGGTAGTCAAATACCTTCGAGACATTAAAAACAAATATATAATCTATAAAATGGCCAACGGCACTAAAATTTCTTTAAAACCTCAGTTACATATCGTGCCGCTGTTAGTGTCTCATTCTCAATAACGCGGAGTTCGATACGTGTTCCTATACAGATAACTCCCCATACCGTAACTGACCCTCCACCATATACATACCTTTTTTCAATGTAGCTCTGAGCGTACATCTCCACCGGGTATCTCCATACCTTAATCCATCCATCATCTGGCACCCGTGAATAAAACTTAACGACAACTTTACGAGCAAAATTAACTCGAGCTACTCCATGGCATGTGGTTTAATTTATTCCGGCGAATTCACTCTTTTTCTCACAGTTTTATGCTTCTTTAAACAAAACTTAAATTCAAGTTGGCAAAATATTTCGCAGTATGAAAGAACGGAATATTACGCAATAATTACAAAAAGCAAATGAAATTGAAAAAAAAAATATTACAATTTTTTAATAACCTTTACTAATATGTTTGTGGCAATAATTACAAAAGGAGAAATTAAACATTTTTTTTGATTTCCTCTAAATTTGTCCAAGAGTATAATATAACATAACATATAAACATAAGACTTTAATGGAAGGGTTGGGGTGAAGAGGTCTGGTTATGAAAGGATATTGGGAAGCTACACTCTGCGCTATACAGTGTTCGGCACGGCTGAGCCTTACTGCTCGCCTCTGCTTCACGGCACTCTCGCAGATTACTTGCCTTCTTCTCGACTCACCGCAGACTACAAGGCAATCTCCTGGCACTTGCACATTCGTCCGCAACGAGGCTGCACTATCAACCTCCGGTATGAGCAGGAGGGGTGATGTGGCGGCGCCGTCATCGCGCCACAAGCGAAAGCGTTCTGAATCATAAAAAGTATATCTAGAACATCTCCGAACTATCACATGGAGTGTTGGCCGCTCCCCGGGCAGAAAACCTTTTCACCGCAGGAGATCTTCCATTTTTCTTCTACGGCCACAGGTTCTACTTATTCCATAAATTGCTGAAAAATAGTTCAGTAGACCTATAAAGGAAAATATATTAAAAAGGAAAACATAGTGCATACATTACTACTACTAATGAATAAATAATATACAAAATGTTACGTAAATTATATTAAATAATACTATAAATAATAATAAAATAAATCAATACATAAAAATAATAATTATGGTCGGTACGTATAATATAGTATAAACTAATACTAATATAACTTTGGCGGTGGAAGGCAAAGGGGAGATCTCCCGCCGGGCAAGATGTTTTACCCGGGGAGCGACCAACGCTCCGATGTTAATTTTTTTGCGCCCGAAGCAAATAAGGGCAACCCTCCGAAACCGGGGAAGGGAGGTGGTAAATGCTCATAGCATACCACACAGCCGGCTGTGTGGTTATGTGGAGACTTTTACCCACTAAACACCCCCTTTTGCGGATCTCTAAAATTTGTGATCTCTCTTTTGATAATATGAAAAAAAAAACAGAAAAATAAGTATTACGAACGTGTTACTTACGAAGATAAATGACACAAATAAATAAATAAAAATATGGCATCAACATTATCTGAATTCTGAATAAAGCGTTAAAAGCTACATATATAATGTATTTTTTTAAATAAATAAAATGTTTCAGATTGTTTTAGGTGCGCACATTTTAATAGAGTGTAAAACATTGGAGTTCTATAGCAAAAACTTGTCATATTATTTTGATGATTCCGAGTCGGAGAGAAATAAACTAAATCGAAAGATTGAAATCTGGTACGAATCTAATTTTACTTCACTCACTCTACACTCATGGTCACTGGACGTAATGTCGGGGACTAAAAATATTCTTCCTCTTCTTAAAGTGCCATCTTCTTTCGAAGGTCGGCGATCATTAAAGCAACTTGGATTTTTGATGCCGCGGCCTCTGAATAAGGAACGGGTGCTCTTTCCAAACCATTGGCGTAGGTTTTTCAGCCAAGATGTTCTTCTTCGACCCACACTTCGTTTTCCTTGGATCTTGCCCTGTATGATGAGTTGTAGTAGATCGTATTGTCGGTTTCTCATTATGTGGCCGAGATATTCAAGCTTTCTTTTCTTTACTAAATATACAACTTCCGGTTTTTTCTTTATGCGACTTAGCACTGTTACATTCATTATTTGTCTCTCCCGGATATCCTTAACATTCTCCTGTATACCCACATTTCGAAGGCTTCAATCTTCTTACAGCTCGATTCTGTGAGGGTCCATGTTTCAACGCCATACAAAAGAATGGAGAAAACATAACAGCGTGCTAATCGTATTCGTATCTGGATGTTCAGCTTTTTATTGCACAGAAGTGACTTAAGCTTAAAGAAAGCATTACGGGTTTGTTCTATGCGGCAACTTATTTCAAGACTATGGTCTCCCTTATCATCAACCCAGCATCCCAAAAATTTGGATTTTGCTAACATTTTGTAGAGGCTGTCCATTACATAGTAAACAAGGGTTAGCAGGTGGTGTTTTACAAACTGTCATATATTTGGTTTTCCTGGTGTTGATACTGAGGCCATACGCTGAACTAACAGATTGAATTTTATCTATAAGGATCTAAAGTTCTTCCATTGTAGATGCAATAAGTACAGTGTCATCGGCATAACGGATATTGTTGATAATCTGACCATTCACTGTGATACCTAACCAAAACTGTGTTCTTGAAATAAGGTCTTCACATTTGCTATAAATTCTTTTATGAATTACTTTAAGGAATAATTTTAGGATATGACTCATTAAGGAGATTGTTCTATATTTGCTGCATTTCTTCGCAGAAGCAACTTTGTGCAAGGTGACAAAGGTGGATTTGAGCCAATCCGATGGTATGACGCTCGAATCATATATAGTGTTAAATAACTTTACTATTATTCCTAAGTTAGCATACTCAAGTAATTTAAACAGTTCCACGGGTATTTCATCTCCGCCTACAGATTTTCCTGATTTGGACATGTTAATGGCATAGCAATTTCGCTTTACTAAAAATATAAGCAAATTTAAATGCAATAAAATCCGTAAAATGGGTTTCATTAAATGTGTGGCGTTCGCGTAAATATACGAAATCAAATAGTTTATGTTTTAAAATTCTGCTTATAATAAAAAATATACAGTTCTTGTTGGAATAAAAAAAATATTTTATGTTCTTTGCCAGGCATAATCTATTTCATAAAGCCAGAAGTAGCTTACAGCACTTGGTGGGTTTTGAATAATTAATGTCGATGTCTCAACTGTTTTCAGGATTTAAGAATTAACACGAATTAATTATTACATTTCGTAAACAAAGAAAAAAACTGTTTATTTCCGATTTTCCGAAAGAAGTGGAAAGGGGTATGGAGATAAGTGTAGATGAAATAATGAAAGCAATGAAAAGCATGAAAGCAGGTAAGGCAGCTGGATATGATAGAGTATCACTCGAGATGCTAAGGGCTGGAGAGGGAGTGGTGGCAGGCCTGCTGTACACCTTGTTTAATTTATGTTGGGAATTAAAACGGGTACCGGATGACTGGCGTAAAGCAGTTATAGTACCAATATATAAAGGAAAAGGGTCACAGCAGGACTGCAAAAACTACCGCGGTATCAGCTTGCTTAGTATTGTGGGTAAACTGTATGCTAAGGTGTTAATTGAAAGAGTTATGAAAGAAACTGATGGAAAAATTTGGGATGTGCAAGCGGGTTTTAGAAAGGGAATGGGGTGCACAGATCAAGTCTTTTCCATGCGCATGATTGCGGAGAAGTTTTTGGCCAAAAACCAGAAAGTTTTTTGTGCGTTCATGGACTTGGAAAAGGCTTATGACAGAGTGGACAGGAATGTGTTATGGCAAACACTGAACTCATATGGGTTGAGCGCTGGTTTGATACAGGCATTAGGGTCTCTTTATAGGGACTCTAGTGCTTGTGTCAGGATCAATGGGGTCTACTCGGACTGGTTTGGCATCCAAAAAGGTGTCAGACAGGGCTGTGTAGCTTCCCCTTGGCTGTTCAACCTATTTATGGACAGGTGTTTGTAAACTTTGAAAGATGAAGAATGTGGTTTAAGAATGGGCGAGTTAACCGTCAAATGCCTTTTGTATGACGATGATCAAGTCATATTTGCGTCCTCAGCGTCTGAGTTGCAAATGATGTTTACATTAATGAACTGGGAATTAAAAGAAAGGGGGAATGAAAGTGAACGCAAGTAAGACGAAAGTGATGGTTTTTGAAAGAGAAGAAAGCAAAACGGTATGTGAAATAAGAATAGAAGGAAAGTTAATTGAGCAAGTGGATGAGTTTGTGTATTTGGGTTGTGTATTTAGCAGGGATGGTAGATATGATAGGGATATAGAACGACGAGTAAATGCAGGGAATAGAGTGAATGGGGCACTACACTCTATTATGAAGAACCAGAATGTGTCAAAACAGGCACGTATGGTAATTCATAATGCTGTGTTAGTCCCTACGTTAATGTATGGTAGTGAAAGCTGGGTGTGGCAGAAGAAGCACGAAAGTAGAATAAATACTTTAGAAATGCGTTTTTTAAGAAATATGCTAGGGTTTAATCTGAATGACAGGGTGAGAAATTGCGTGATAAGAGATAAATGTGGTATGCAAGATGATGTTGTGACCAGGATTATGAAAGGAATGCTTCGGTGGTTTGGTCACGTAGAAAGAATGAATGATGAAAGAGTGACAAAGCAAATTTATATGGCAGATGTGAACGGCCGAGTCGGGAAGGGACGCCCTAGAAAAAAGTTTGTCGACCAAATTGGCGATATTTTGAAAATGGGCCACGTTAGAAGTACCCTTAACCGACGAGCATGTATGCGTAGATATATGGATGTAAAAGGAGGCGAAAGAGGTATGTCAAGATCGTGCCAAATGGAAGTCCGTAATCTCTGCCTACCCCTCTGGGTGACAGGCGTGAGTGTTTATGTTATGTAAATAAAAAGTATAATATGTTGAATAAAAATTAACATGTACATCCATTAACAATATTAAGTGAATTAAAATGAAGAAAACTTCGCTTTTAAAGTTGTCATTTTAGTGGCCGTGGTTGGAAACAACCGAGCTACGTCATTGTTAAGTTGAAACTTGAAATAGAATACTCTGAACTTGAGCAAGGCTTATTGTAACGATCAAATTCTAAAGTTAACATACGGTATACAAACCTCTCACTGAAGGCCTACTTCCATTAGGGTACTGAAAGGGTAATGTAGTAATGAAGAGTTTGGCAAGCTACTTCATTGAGCGTTAATGGACTTTACATGCTCTGCCTAATATTTTAATTGTACAAATATATTTATTTTATCTTCTAAATTTGCCTTTCTCAAGATGTTTTCTTTAACCACCAAGTACGTCCTAATACAGTTTTGACGTGAAGGTACCTTTAAATTAGTTTCCATAGTGGGAGGCAATTCAGAAAACCGATGATATCAAAAAAAAATTGTGGATGCTGTTTTGTGTTGCAGCTAAATGCTGTTTTGTGTTGCAGCTAATTCAAAATTTAATTACTACATGCGATAGCTAAAGTATCAAAGAATTGGTTACATTGAGTGAAGTGTGTGACATTTTGAGTATCGTTTCGTTACGTATAAGTATTCACGTAAACACACGGCCATGTCTACAATACAGCCAAACCAATTTTTTTTATTTACCTTTATAATATGAGGAAAGCTCAGTGGTAGCTCAGGGTTTATACACTGACTGCAATTTTCGCAGTACAAGACCAACCCAGGTTCAATTCTCGCCGCCACTAATTAAATTTTTAGTTGCCAGTCACCTCATTTCATTTAACGAGAATCATTGTCAATTATTGCGTAACTTAAGCTTACAATATTTGTTGATATAATAGGTTTCAAGATAACCTAAATATTAATAAAATCGTTTGAGCTAAATGTAAAACACAATTTCAGCGCTTTTATTTTCTTCAACCGGAATTTAAGCCGTGTATTTCAATGAAACTTGAAATTGAAACTGAGTGTAGTTCAGTATAGAGGGAATTTAATTCCCCTTAGTTTTATGCTAGACCTGTTCAAATACAGGCTTTTAAAAAGAATTAAAATGAATTTATTTTTTAAGGACAACATTTACTTTAACATCATAATATAAATTTAAAAATGTACTAAAATTTACGGCCAGTACCCCGCCGAGACATCATCGAGGTTGGACGTATGTTGTTTTTTCTTTGACAATTCTGGGGAGTTAGGTAACGTTTTCATACCTACACCCTACATATCTTAATAAAAACGGTCTTAACGGAAATAGTAGTAGTTTTAAAAGCATTACTAGTATTTCTTTTTATAAAAAACATCGCTGAAGACATTGATGCCACAAGTGTTATGTGCTAACAATTTTCTTTCACTCACTGTCTGATTCACTTACTCATTCACTCAGTCTTATCGGATGTCAGATGGGTCATATCCGACCGATGTAATGATTATGATTACGAATTACGATTATGAGTTATAGAAATTAAGTAAAGATTTTGATTGGTAATAAAGAGGATAAATATGTAATCAAAGTGTTTAAAAACTTCGTGCGTGTACCGTTTGACGAATCTAAAATTTCTAGTTAAATTACTGAAACTGCTTACAACAAAATGCAGCTTCCGAATGTTACTGTGGTGAGTAAGAAGAGAATAAATAATAAAGCTACATAGCTCTTGCGATTTGAGATTTAATGGAGGAATGAGAACATTTAGACATCGCAATTATTTATTAGCATTATATTCCTTTTGTTTATTGTTGTGTAGATTTCATGTTATTTAAATATATATAAAAAAATCGTATCCCAAGTAGATATCCTTATAAGCACATAACTCCTCTTTCGCCACCCCTTCGTAGAACTGTACTAGGATCTAATTCCCCAATACCCGGACTTAGCAGACTTCTAAATACATATAATAATGTAGTAGATATTCACCACGACTCTTAACGTTTTCCGGTACAAAATTTATCAAACTATTAATATTTCTTTGTAGTACCTAATTTATTTTGTATTAATTTAATTTTCTTAAATTGTGTATTGTATATTTTTGGCTATTATGTAAAGGCTTGTATGAAATGCTGTGAGCACTAAGCATGCGGTGTTTACCTAATATTGAATGTGCACTCAGTTTATATCACTGTCTTAGAATTAAGCATATGTATTAGTGTAAATAAAATAAAATGTTATGTGTTTTTTTTTCATTCGTTCGTTACAGCCCATTTAAAGTCCACTGCTGAACATAGGCCTTCCCCATAGATGTCATAGATGGGAAATTGACTATCATCGTAGGCGTGCTTGGAAAACGCGTTGGTGCTGCAAATGCTGCTGCATATCATTATTACGACACGCATGGGATGATATGCACTACCACACCATCAAGTAACTGTCTTACTAACTGTTACTCCATATTATTTTACTAACGTTATGATACATCTCCTTTCGTTTTGGTTTTGGGATATCGACACACATTTAGAATTTTTTTTGTTCAAATTAGGTTGCAGGTGTCAACTTTTTTTTTAATTTGCAATAATCACGTATACAAGCAAAAAAAATCAACACCATCTTTACCCGACTGCCCCAGTAGGAGGGTAGTATGTTTTGAGGGTATGTATATCTATGTCTCATGCACGCTCTGTAGCCTAAACAGAAATTGACATAGGGTAAAACTTTTTCTCTTTTTTAAGTAAACCTTTTTTCGCAGTCGAATACTTTAAATTAATGTTCAAATCATTGGGCTTGTTAGTTATACAGGGTACATGATTATTTTGTATGATATTTCAGGCCGGTTGCTTTACTTTAATTTCATCCTATATGTAAAACTTTTCTTGGCTTTTCTTTACATGAAATAAATTTTACAAAAATTGTTCAGTTCTAGTTTATTCTAAAATTTGATAAGGAAACGCGTACAAAATATATAGCTTCTTTATATTGCTCCCAAATGACCATTACTTATGCATTTAGATTTTTCTAATGAGTTATGACCGTTATTAATAAGACCCAGATCCTCATCAATGTCGTAATGAATGATCTTTTCCTAATTTTTAAAATATACATGTGCATACCTTCTGTAAAAATATTGTCTAATATATATATATATATATATATATATATATATATATATATATATATATATATATATATATATATATATATATAATTATTTATGTACACACAACAAGATATAGAAACAGTCTTATAGTTAGTTCGTACAAAGGTTCGTAAAAAGTTCCTAAAAGGGAGCAGGGGGTGATGTGGCGGCGCTGGCGTCGCGCCACAAGCGAAAGACATCGAAGCCTTAATTGCGATATCAAAAGTTCTGAACCATAAACAGTATATATAGAACGTCTCCAAACTATCACATGGAGTGTTGGCCGCTCCCCGGGCAGAAAACCTTGCCCGGCGGGAGATCTCCATTTTCCTTCTAAGGCCACACTGGTGACCATCCAACGTGATCTGAATACGAAACCAACAACCTTCGGAAACTTCAAGCTTCATCATCGTCATAGAATACCCCACCCATTCGCTTCCGAGCAGATATCGACTATAGTCTTCATATCCTGCAAGCCAGCTAGCTTCACAAGATTCATTGCAGCACTGGAATATTAATGCTTCCTGTTCCTTCAAGCTACACTCTGCGCTATACAGTGTTCGGCACGGCTGAGCCTTACTGCTCGCCTCTGTTTCACGGCACTCTCGCAGATTACTTGCCTTCTTCTCGACTCAACGCAGACTTCAAGGCAATCTCCTGGCACCTGCACATTCGTCCGCAACGAGGCTGCACTATCAACCTCCGGTCTGAGCAGGAGGGGTGATGTGGCGGCGCCGTCATCGCGCCACAAGCGAAAGCGTTCTGAATCATAAAAAGTATATCCCCTAGAACATCTCCGAACTATCACATGGAGTGTTGGCCGCTCCCCGGGCAGAAAACCTTTTCACCGCAGGAGATCTTCCATTTTTCTTCTACGGCCACAGGTTCTACTTATTCCATAATTTGCTGAAATATAGTTCAGTAGACCCATAAAGGAAAATATATTAAAAAGGAAAACATAGTGCATACATTACTACTACTAATGAATAAATAATATACAAAATGTTACGTAAATTATATTAAATAATACTCTAAATAATAATAAAATAAATCAATACATAAAAATAATAATTACGGTCGGTACGTATAATATAGTATAAACTAATACTAATATAACTTTGGCGGTGGAAGGCAAAGGGAGAGATCTCCCGCCGGGCAAGATGTTTTACCCGGGGAGCGGCCAACGCTCCGATGTTAATTTTTTTGCGCCCGAAGCAAATAAGGGCAACCCTCCGAAACCGGGGAAGGGAGGTGGTAAATACTCATAGCATACCACACACCCGGCTGTGTGGTTATGTGGAGACTTTTACCCACTAAACACCCCCTTTTGTGATCTCTAAAATTAGTGATCTCTCTTTTGATAATATGAAAAAAAAAACAGAAAAATAAGTATTACGAACGTGTTACTTACGAAGATAAATGACAACAAATAAATAAAAAAAATATGGCATCAACATTATCTGAATTCTGAATAAAGCGTTAAAAGCTACATATATAATGTATTTTTTTAAATAAATAAAATGTTTCAGATTGTTTTAGGTGCGCACATTTTAATAGAGTGTAAAACATTGGATGTTCTATAGCAAAAACTTGTCATATTATTTTGATGATTCCGAGTCGGAGAGAAATAAACTAAATCGAAAGATTGAAATCTGGTATGAATCTAATTTTACTTCACTCACTCTACACTCATGGTCACTGGACGTAATGTCGGGGACTAAAAATATTCTTCCTCTTCTTAAAGTGCCATCTTCTTTCGAAGGTCGGCGATCATTAAGGCAACTTGGATCTTTGATGCCGCGGCTCTGAATAAGGAACGGGTGCTCTTTCCAAACCATTGGCGTAGGTTTTTCAGCCAAGATGTTCTTCTTCGACCCACACTTCGTTTTCCTTGGATCTTGCCCTGTATGATGAGTTGCAGTAGATCGTATTGTCGGTTTCTCATTATGTGGCCGAGATATTCAAGCTTTCTTTTCTTTACTAAATATACAACTTCCGGTTTTTTCTTTATGCGACTTAGCACTGTTACATTCATTATTTGTCTCTCCCGGATATCCTTAACATTCTCCTGTATACCCACATTTCGAAGGCTTCAATCTTCTTACAGCTCGATTCTGTGAGGGTCCATGTTTCAACGCCATACAAAAGAATGGAGAAAACATAACAGCGTGCTAATCGTATTCGTATCTGGATGTTCAGCTTTTTATTGCACAGAAGTGACTTAAGCTTAAAGAAAGCATTACGGGTTTGTTCTATGCGGCAACTTATTTCAAGACTATGGTCTCCCTTATCATCAACCCAGCATCCCAAAAATTTGTATTTGCTAACATTTTGTAGAGGCTGTCCATTACATAGTAAACAAGGGTTAGCAGGTGGTGTTTTACAAACTGTCATATATTTGGTTTTCCTGGTGTTGATACTGAGGCCATACGCTGAACTAACAGATTGAATTTTATCTATAAGGATCTAAAGTTCTTCCATTGTAGATGCAATAAGTACAGTGTCATTGGCATAACGGATATTGTTGATAATCTGACCATTCACTGTGATACCTAACCAAAACTGTGTTCTTGAAATAAGGTCTTCACATTTGCTATAAATTCTTTTATGAATTACTTTAAGGAATAATTTTAGGATATGACTCATTAAGGAGATTGTTCTATATTTGCCTGAATTTCTTCGCAGAAGCAACTTTGTGCAAGGTGACAAAGGTGGATTTGAGCCAATCCGATGGTATGACGCTCGAATCATATATAGTGTTAAATAACTTTACTATTATTCCTAAGTTAGCATACTCAAGTAATTTAAACAGTTCCGCGGGTATTTTATCTCCGCCTACAGATTTTCCTGATTTGGACATGTTAATGGCATAAGCAATTTCGCTTTACTAAAAATATAAGTAAAATTAAATGCGATAAAATCCGTAAAATGGGTTTCATTAAATGTGTGGCGTTCGCGTAAATATACGAAATCAAATAGTTTATGTTTTAAAATTCTGCTTATAATAAAAAATATACAGTTCTTGTTGGAATATAAAAAAATATTTTATGTTCTTTGCCAGGCATAATCTATTTCATAAAGCCAGAAGTAGCTTATAGCACTTGGTGGGTTTTGAATAATTAATGTCGATGTCTCAACTGTTTTCAGGATTTAAGAATTAACACGAATTAATTATTACATTTCGTAAACAAAGAAAAAACTGTTTATTAGTATCAAAAACATATTATGTATTTCGATACGATTAGAAAATATTTCTATATTCAAGATGCGATCGCTAGCAAAGTGAAATCATGGAGTACACTGAATGCAAAATCTTCTGAGAGATTTTATTGAATGCAATCCGAGACTTCAGATCCATATCAAGTTCTGTGAAGCGTTGAAGTGGAAAATAAGTTTACAGATATACAAAGTTTATTTGTTTCCAAATATCAATATGACGAAAAGTCTTTACTTAATGTAAACAATTTCTATGAAGAATAATTTCTCCTGCTTATTAACAAAATTACAATATTGCAATTTCAGTGAGGTAATTAAAATTGTTTTAATTACCACGTTTTTATTAACTCGATGTCATGTACGTTTGTTCAGGTTGAATTTAGTATTTTATTTAAAACGTGTTCGATGAGCTAGAGACTTGAAATTTTAAACAACTCAAAATCGGATGACAATGAAAATAATTGAATAAACGTGGTAAAAAAATTCTTACTGTTCATATTACTTTTTAAATAATTTAAAATAACGAAGAGGTTCCATTATTCGACGCGGTTTTTTATGTACGCGTACATACGTTCACTGATTTCTCTGTAACTGCTTAACTGATGAAATTAGTGTCTGTTTTATTAAATTGGTTATTCCCACAATAAGTTGTATACATTATTTATCAGTTGTTTTGTTGCTATACATAATATGTAATAAATAAATCTAAGAGTCATTCTATAACGTTCCTATTCATTTTACTATTTGTGTGCTTTCTTTAAAATAAATATTAAATTTAAAAAATTGCCCATGTGCGTGTCGCTATCAAGGTAGGTTTTCATTGTTCCCTGTCACAGTACGTGAATTCAGAAGGGGCCTTCTTAAAAATATGAGCATATTAGGTGAGTTCATGGGAGGTTACGATACATCACTTCCGGTAGGCGAAGTTAGAGCGACCCCCCAATAGATTTATTGACGACCTCAGGATAGTGCTTTGTGGCATTTCTTGGAGGAGCCCTATGCTCAGTAGTGGACTTAAGAAGAGCTGTAATCATGATAATGAAAATAAGCGAAAGCGGTATGTCAGGATCGGACTCTTGACGATTGATTCTCTCTGCCTACCCCACAAAGGAAAAAGTAAAGCTATAGTTGTTTTAATTAAAAAAAATATTTATTTCTTAGTTTACAATAATATTACAAAGTTATAATGCAGCCAGTTTTAGATCGTTTTCTATGGAACTGTAACAAAATGTTTAATAATCAAAGTGAATTTTATAGGGTTGTCGACTGTTACTCGTTAATTTTAGTTAAGTCTACTTAGCTTTGATAGTTTTTTTTTTATTTCATTATAATGAATTTTTTTCCATCAGGAAAAATTAGGGTCTAACGGGTGAACGGAATAGAAGCGTATGCCACCGATATCTTAAATTTTTTTTATTTTACATTAACATATTATGAAATTGATCTGTTAATAAATAATAATAATTTTAAATAAAGTTTCGATACTAAAAATATGACAACAAAACTTTTGCACTAAATAAATAAATTAATTAAAAACTATCGATGTTAAAATAATACGTACCCAATCAGTAGTATTTACTGATAGGTGAATTTCATAATTTGTTATTGTAAAATAAAATAAAAATTGTAAAATATCTGTGCTATAGGCTTCTATTCCGTTTACCTGTTACACCCTATTTTTTCCAGACGGTAAAAATATGACAAAGTATATACTATTATTGTGCAATGTGCATACTTTTCACATTTGCAAAAATAGGTTAATTGTTAATAAATTCGTTGCTAGAGGGGACACATGACTTTAATAAAAATACCACTTTAAAACTAAATATATTGCATACGGCCCTTGAATCAAAAAATGTTGTTTCATATCCCAAATATTTTTGAAAGCCCTATCTAAAAATTCGTAACACGATCGAATAGAAGAGTAAAAAAAAATCATCTCCCTTTATCTGTATTACAGATTTGTAGAACCTAGGGTCTCTGAGTAAAACCATGCGGGCGGACTGACGGACGGACGTACATGACGAAACAATAAGGTTCCTTGTTGTTTAACTACGGAATCCTAAGAAGTAAAAAGAAATAATAAATAAAAACAAAATCAGTAAAAAAAAAGACTCCCGATTATAACAGTTTTTTTTTTTTTATAGAAGAGGGGGGCAAACGAGCATGTGGCTCACCTGATGTTAAGTGACTACCGCCGCCCATGATCAACCGCAACACCAGGGGAATTGCAGGTGCGTTGCCGGCCCTTTAGAAAGGAGTAATTTTAGTTAAAGTTAAAAACTATGTAAAGTTTCGGATATTTGATTTGTAGTATAATAACAATGCTAGACCATGTAGCGGCGGTGTAAGAATATTCACTTCCCATATCATCTCTTGGGTGTCATAAGAAATTAAAGAGAGAAATTAAAACTGAAAATAGGCAGTAGCAACTTCCTGGTGGCCAAATAATAAAAAAAACTATGGGAAATGGATGAAAAGTGCTAGACATACGCAAAAAAAACGAACATACATCAACTGTTGCTCATGCTGCGTTTGGCATTTTATTTATAGGTTTAGCGATTATTAATTATCGATTTTAAATTATTTATCTAGACTTTTTCGATTTACTAAGCATATATTACATATGATCACATATTATAATGTGTTTTTCTATATAATTTAGTTGTGTTCAACTTTCAAATAGCGTTTAAGATATAGTTAGAAGCAAATACGCAAACACAAATGCTAAGTGCGTTCCGTAGGAAGTTTTAATATCAAATAAAGGAATAAACAAGCAACTGGCTCACTTGGTAAGTAACTACTACCGCTCATGACCATCCGTTACACCAGAGAAAACCACCGGCAACAGTTAATTCCGAAATGTATTTGTGCGTTAGGTTAGTTAGGGATTGTGCGTGAAGATAAGTAAGTAAATAAGTAAGTATTTGTGCGTGCCAGGAAATACTCAGAAAAGCGGTGGTGAATTATCTATAATCGAAATGATGTGGATGGAATTTATAATTGTGCCGCAATGTACAAGATACCAGATACTGGTTGCTAAACAATTCATTGGAGAATTAAAAATTAAAATTAAAAATAAAAATTTACCAAACATATAAATTGGAAATTTTAATAATTATTATCAGAATTGTTTACGTTTATAAATTTTGGGCTCGGAACCTATGAAAGTTGCAGGGTACTTTTATCACAAAGCTACATGGTTGACACGCGACTGATTTCATAAAAAAATAAAAGCTAATACTCGTACTATGAGACATTTTACGCTGACAGAGTTGTATGAAGTCATATATGTCTCAAATCGTACAAAGTTTCAAAAAGTTTATGTTGGTATACTGTTAATAAAATATCTTTATTTGCTACCCAGCGTTCTATTCAAAAGTTAAATGTTTTACATCTAAGGTCTAATGACAACAGTCGTCTGAATTCCTTGCCATGAGCTATTTTAATTATAACACTAACCGATATAATTGCGATAAGTGTTCAATACTAAGACTCAAATTAGTACTTTTAATCTAAGCAATATTTAATATTGGGTCCTTACATATGAAATTAGCGTTTTGTCGTACTGACCACTTTGACCTGAAATATCTCATCTTTGGATATGAATTTCAAATTCAAATTTATAAATTCACAAGTCCACTGCTGAAAATAGGCCTCCCCCAAGTAATGCCACAAAGAACGGTCCTGAGCCGCCTGCATCCATCGACTTCCTGCATATCTTACCAGTTCGTCACTCCATCTAGTGGGGATCGCCCTATACTACGCCTACCGGTACGAAGCTGCCACTCGAGAACCTTTCTTCCTCATCGGTTATCGGTTCTTCGAACTATATGGCCGGCCCATTGCCACTTCAGCTTACTAAACCGTTGAGCTATGTCGGTCACTCTGGTTTTACTGCGGATATCCTCATTTCTGAGTCTATCACGCAGAGAAACTCCGAGCATAGCCCTCTCTATAGCTCGCTGAGCGACCTGGAGCGTCCTCATACAGCCAGCAGGTAAGGACCACGTCTCAGATCAGTAAGTCATCACTGGCAACACGCACTGGTTGTATAGTCTAGTTTTCAGAGATTGAGGTATACCTGACGAGAAGATGTGTCGTAATTTCCCGAACGCTGCTCAGCCGAGTTGAATCCGTCGATTGACCTCTCGGTCGAAGTTGGACTTACCTAGTCGGACTATTTGTCCCAGGTAAACCTACTCGTCAACAACTTCGAGCATAGTGCTCCCAACAACTATCGGCATACATAGGTGTGACATGGACATTAAAAATGATCTTTGTTTTGTCCATGTTCATCTTAAGACCTATCCGTTGGGAGACACCACTGAGGTCATTGAGCATAGTGCTTAGGTCCTCCAGTGATTCTGCCATAAGGACTATATCGTCGGCAAATCGAAGGTGAGTGATGTACTCGCCATTGATGTTAATACCGTATCCTTTCCAGTCCAGTAGCTTGAAAACGTCTTCCAATGCAGCGGTGAAGAGTTTCGGGAAAATAAACTCACCCTGTCTTACACCTCTCTGCAGTTGGATAGGTTTCGAGCTCTGGTTCTGTACTCGGATAACCATCGTAGCACATATGTACAAATACTTGCACTTCGATATACCGACAGTCAACTTGGCATCACTGAAGGGACTGTAACACCGCCCAAATTTCGTCGGAATCAAGGCTTTCTCATAGTCCACATACGCCAGGCAAAGTGGCAGATTGTACTCTTGGGTCTTCTGTACAATCTGCCGCAGGGTATGTATGTGGTCTATGGTACTTAAGCCTTTTCGGAAACCGGCTTGTTCGGGAGGCTGGAAGTCGTCGAGTCTGCATGCGAGACGATTCGTAATGACTCTCAAAAACAGCAAGCAGACGCGGCTCAGAAGGGAGTGTACTGTGGCATTAATGCTGCAGAAAAACTCAAAGGAATAATGATATGTACGGCGCTGGTATCGCAAAAGAAAGTACGATACCTTTTTAGTTTCAAAGTTTTCGTTTTGAAAATTTCAACCTTCAGAGCCAATCCCGTGGATGACCGGAGAGCAAAGTGAAAAATGAAGAATTAAAGGCTATTGTGGAAGCGGATCCATCACAGAGCACTTCAGAGATAGCTGTAGGCTAGGCGGGGTCAGTGATAAAACTGTATTAATCCACTTGAAGCAAATCGGGAAAGTAAAACAACTTGAACGATGGGTACCTCATGAATTGAGTGAATCGAACTTGCAAATACGCGTCGACTGCTGTGTTACTTTGCTCAACAGACACAAAAATGAAGGGATTTTAAATCGAATCATTACTTGTGATGAAAAGTGGATACTCTACGATAATCGGAAGTGCTCATCGCAATGACTGAACCCTGGAGACCCAGCCAAATCCTGCCCTAAATGAAAATTGACTCAGAAAAAGTTACCTGTGAGTGTTAGGTGGACTAACGCCGATGTCGTTCACTACAACTTTCTAAAATCTGGCCAAATGATTACGGCAGATATCTGTTGTCATTAAATGCAAACCATGAAGAAATAACTAGCTGCTAAACAACCGAGATTGGTCAATTGCTCTAGGCCACTGCTGCTTCACGACAACGCAAGACCACACACTACACAACAAACAACCACTAAGTTAGATGAGTTACAATTGGAATGTCTGCGACATCCACCGTACTCACCGGACCTTGCTCCAACAGATTACTATTTTTCCGAAATTTGAACAACTTCTTACAAGGAAAAAAATTCAACTCCGATGCTGAGTTTTTTGATTCTCGCCCCCATGGTATTTTTAGTAAGGGTATCAATGAACTACCTATGAGAAGGCAAAAGTATATCAAGCAACACGTATCACGTCTAATTAAGATCGACAGAAAAGTTAAAGTATC
Source organism: Parnassius apollo (assembly GCA_907164705.1). Classification (NCBI taxonomy): domain Eukaryota; kingdom Metazoa; phylum Arthropoda; class Insecta; order Lepidoptera; family Papilionidae; genus Parnassius; species Parnassius apollo. The sequence continues at coordinate 18,841 of CAJQZP010000491.1, read as the reverse complement.
TATAAGTTTGATTTCTTCTGTGACTCCTGTTTATGATGATTGAGTTTGGTCCCAGTATACCTTAGTGCGGTAATTTTCGAGTACAACCACTGTTAAACACTTATAGGTAAGTAAAGTAATTAAATTTCAGACACTATTCACACTTAAGCATGGGTTACACTGAAGCGGACTTTGTAGTTACTAAAGGTTTACGAATATTGCGCAAACACACAGAAAGCTTGCTAGGATAACGCTCACACCAAACTCATTCATACTCACACGGACATGCTGACACTCGTATATACACAAAACGTTTATTATGTTATTAAAATATTATAAATAATTTCGTTGTAAATATATGGTTGAATTTACTATTTACGATCCAAACTTTAAAAAATATACTGTGGTATTTGGAGCCTGCATCCATCCAATTCCTGCATCTCCTACCAGGTCGTCACACTATCTAGTGGAGGGCCGCCCTACACGTCGCTTATCGCTACGAGGTAAAGTTTTTTTTAGCTTCAAATAATGTTAATTTATTTTTGATTTTCATTTATGAAAAATATAATAAGTACTTACAAGTTTATTTTCCAGCATCCTTATTTTCTATTCGGATACTTCTCGAAAGCTCATATATATCTAAAGCGTCAGATTTCATTCAGTAAAATTGCTTGGAATTAATAGTAATTTATTTTTAATTATTCAAAGCGTAAATTAATTAAAAACGTGTAATGGTGCACCTGCAATTATATGAGTAGATTTCAATAAAGAGGCCTTTACTGCAGAAGCAATCGGCATAATTAGAATGCTCGAGTTAATAGCTGAAATGGGGCAATTAATAATAAATGAAATGAGGACATTACGAGTAATATGACGTTATTCTAGTTATATAGATAAAATAAAGAATTTTAATATAGCGGTAGCTATAGCCGTTAAATAAAATTTAGATGAAAAACGCGTTAATTAGGTTTCTGATATGTGTACTTATGTTTTTCCTATTCATTTTAATACATTGCGGCAAAGTATGGTAAGAAGGATTTTGAAGACTAAATTTCCCCAGCAGAGTACGGGGGGGGGGGGGGTGAAATTCCGCTAAACCTTGCAACTAAACCTGCTCACTGACAACTCCTGCCACGCTATCCGTGAACTTCTGCTACATCAGGGAACTTCATTCAAACCTTAAAGCCGTCCACTACCAATCTGCAAACGGCGCAGCCGCCCTTGCTGTTTCCGAATACGGAAAGATACGTAAGATACGTAATGTTCAATCGAGATGCAAGTGTCTTCTCCGGCTGATACTTCATATTTCTCCTACGCGGGGTACAAATTAGAACACCCCCTTTGTGCCCCGGGCTGGAGTTTACGTGTACGTCAGAAAGACATCTGTTTTCAACGCCTCGGCAGCCTTGAAGATACGGACATGTATATCTTATGGCTGCGCGTAGACAGCAACGACCATCCTCGCGTTTACAGGTGCCTCTATAGGTCCCATAGCAGTAATGCCGATAGAGACCGACTGATCGCCTACATCCAGTTGGCTGCAGATTCCATGCTCTAACAGGTCCCATCTACAGAGATCGTGATACTTGGTGATTTTAATGCCCACCACGCTGAATGGCTTGGTTCTTTTTTAACCGATCATGCGGGTATATCTGTTTATGACTTGACTTTGGAATATGGTTGTTGGTTAATTGGTTACCTCGCCTACGCGGATCCCAGATGTGGAAGATTGTGTACCTTCTCTGTTGGACATTATGCTTACCTCTCATCCGGGCGGATATCAGGTCTCTGTTTATGCCCCTCGTGGCTCCTCGGACCATTGTCTGATCCGGAGTACGGTGCCACTCACGCTCACATTGCGGTTGCGTACTGCAGGTTGCCGCCGTGTTTGGCATTATAGGTCAGTCGATTGGGACGGTATGCGATCTCTTTTGCATCTTACCCTTGGAGACGGGATTACTTCTCGCCGGATGATCCCAGCGTTGTTTCTAATTTTGTCGCTGATGTGGTGATACAGGGAATGAAACTTTTGGGGCCAGAAAAAAACGAGCACTCGGAAGCACGCGTTTTCTAGACCGCAGCAGTGGATCTACGATAGCTAGGGAGAGCGGCACCTTGCAATACTGTCACTCCCACACCAGCCCCACCACCACCTCATCAGCGGTCCGGTCCGCCAGAGTTGTGGAAGTTAGGGTGAGTGGCGCGTTACAATACCAGCACTCCTCTTCACTCACGACTTGACTTTCTGCGGGGAAAGGACACCCCTCTCGCCACAATCTACCAACTCACATCTGAAGTGGGCTAGCCAAGCCGACCTTGGGCCGGCCTTTCACCTCGGTCAAGTCATGTGGATTAGTTCTTTCTTAGTTCGCCGCGAGTGACCAAGCCACGGCTACTAAGCTCACCCGTTACGACAAGGCGGGAACCAGTTCGGAGGCAAGCTCTTGGATACTTGCAGCCAACTTCAAACAAAAAAGGCTACTGATGTATCCCTGAGGATTAAGATGGAATGCCTCAAAGCGTATAATATACAATAGCATTAAACGCTCGGTCGACGGCAGAAATGGGTAGAAGGGTAGTTACTGCCCAGACGGACTCCTAGCCAGAAAAGGAGGCCTTCAGCTTAGTTAAATAATTGTACACCTATCTTTGTTGTTATGTTACTGTGGAAAAAGTATTCCGCTGGATTTCTTGCTGGTTCTTACCAGGACTTGTTTTTTTCCCGAACCAATGTTCGAAATAAAAATGAATTTCCATAAATAGGTATTATTAATAATCTTTATTCAATAAAAATTATTCTATTCTATTCTGTTGCTACCGTACATCCATTATCAAAATTCAATGAATTAAAATGAAGAAAGCTTCTCTTTGAGGGGCGGCATTGTAGCAGCCTCGGGCGGCAGAAACCAGAGCTACGTTTCTGTTCAGTAGAAACTCAAAATAAAAGTTGGGAAAGTCTGATTGTTACGATCAACTTAAGTCCTACTTCCACTAGGACGTACTGAAAGGCGAATTTAGTAATGAAGAGTTTGACTCGCTACTTCATTGAGCGTTAATGGACTTCACATGCTCTCCGTAATGTTTTTAATTGTTCAAATATTTTTTATCTTCTAAAAGTTGCCTTTTACACTATTTTTCCTTAGCCTCCAAGCGCGTCCTTATAGAGTTTTGATGTGACAGCATCTTTAAATTAGTTTTCATAGTGGAAAGCAATTCAGAAAACTGATAATAACAAATACGGGGGGATGCAGTTTAGTGTTGCAGCTATGCATCTTTCATCTACGTTTAAAATTTTATTTCACCTGTCAATAACTAAAGAATCAAAGAATTAGGCGCTGCGGAGGGGGGAGCGCCGCCATTTTGAGGTCGTTTCATTACACGTAAAACACACGTCCGTGCATACAACACAACCAAACCATTTTTTTTTTAATTAATTAATTACTTTTAAATATGAGGAAATGTCAGTGACAGCTCAGGGGTCCCAGGTACTCAGGATCAATACCATACCCAGGTTCAATTCTCACTAACACTAGTAAAATTTTTACCTGCTAATTACCATATTTCATTTAACTTATAATATTTGTTGCCATATTAAGTTTTAGAAAACTTCAGTTGCCAGATGATTTATATATTAAGAAAAAACATCTTAGAAATCCATATAATATAGAGCTTTTATTTTTTTACCGGAAATTGAGCAGAATATTTCAATAAAAATGAAAAAAATTTAATGAAACGAGTAATCGAAACTTAGTGTAGTTAAGTATAGAGAGGATTTAACTATTCTTATTTTTATACTAGAGCTGTTGAAATACAAGCATATTCGTGTAGATAAAAAGAAAACGCATTTATTTCTAATGACAACATTTACTTTGAAGCTATAAATTATGAAAAAATATAGACTAAAGTTCACGGCTTGTCACCGCAGGAGCTCTAGACTATAACCCTCCAGCATGCCAACAACAAGATCTTTTACAAACAAAACCTTTACATTTGTACATCTTTTTCTTTTCTTTTATCCCTCCCCCTTTTTACCATCCCAACCCAATCCAAGGTGTCAAGCGTACCGTGCCGATGGATGCGTGGCTGGAGGGAGTCCAGTCGCAAACGTGCCTACCCGAGACCAGGGCGAGTTCCTTGCCTCGCAGCGGGGGCGGGGGTGACCAAGTATTTCCCTAGCTACTCGTGGGAACAAAATGGACGAAAACCGACATTTTGGAAACGATATTAAATCTCCTTTAATGGAACTATCTGCAGGTTTGGAAGAGGCTCTTTAGCCTCACCAACACCCTGCAACAGTGCGCCCCAACCTGGGACGAGCCGTGAAGTGGAGGGCACGTTTGCAGCCGAACCACAATCGGAAACGAACCAGGGAGGGGAAAAGAAAAAGTTCGCTAGGCCTTATAATCTTAGTGGGGCTGCAAGGGAAAGATACCGAAGGCTGATAGCAGGTAAGATTGGGGCCGAAGAGGCCCTCTCTCTGCCAGAAGCCTTGGGACGAAATTCCTCTGCCCAAGCCTCCCCCAGTTCGCAGTCGGTCTGAGGAAGAGTCCCCAAAGACCAGCCTAGGAAGACTGTGAAGCTGGCAACGGAGGAGAAGAAGCTCAGCTTCAGTGCGTAGCTGGCTCCACACGTATAGGAATTCGCAATTCGAATCCTATGAGTGTGGAGCTGATGCGGCTGGTCCACCGGGCACTAACACAGGCCATCGCTAAAACGGCCTGTGGGTCGCAACCGGGAATGGGCCCAAAATTTTCCGGTTTCACACACAAGCCAGGTTGGATCCTGGTAACGTGCCTGAATAAGTCAAGCCAGGACTGGATTGTGGGTGAAATCGGAAAAGCCCTGGCCGGAGGCAGAGCTCTCGGTAATACCCGAGGGCGAACTGCCTAAGCCTACGCTGGGAATTACCTACTTGCCCCGCAGCGAAGCCGACTCTCCAGATGAGGCGGCTGTGCTGTTGAGGGCACAGAATGAAGGGCTCCATACTGAGCTCTGGAGAATCCTCCACCGTAAGGGAAGAGGAGAATGGGTTCCTAGTCACCTTTTCTCTGGACGGCGGAGGCTCTTAGGAAGGCAGGCGGCAGAGTCATCCTTGGCTTTAAGATGATAACTTTTAAAGTCAGGGGAGGCTCTTACGCGGCAATGGAGCCCGAACCGCCCCAGCCCCAACCCCAATCCCCCCCAGCCCTCCACCTCTCGGGGTGAGGCTGGAACGCCACCGGTGAGAGTGACGAAGACCCAAGGCGCAGATTCCGCCCTCGGTCCGACGGCCTCCGCTGGTGTCGTCCAGGCCGGCGGGGAGGGGAGGTGGGAGCGGTTCGAAGAAAGATAAGGCGGGAGTCAAGTTCGCAGGAAAAGGAAGTCCTCGTCCTCAACAGGCGGAAAAGACTCCTGCCCCCTCCACGCCCATAAATGGCAAAACCCAAGGGTAATACGAGGGTCCTCCAAGCAAATCTTCACCATGCAGCAGCTGCTACAGCCGTGCTGGAGGTTTGCTTTGCAGAGGACAACATTGACCTCGCCCTTATACAAGAGCCTTGGGTGGCCAACGGTCAAGTTCTGGGATTGGCGGCTGCCGGTAAGATTCTTGTCAATACCAAAGGCAGTAGACAGAGCAGAGCTTGTATAATTTATAATAAAAATATTGAACTTTTAGCTGTTCCAGAGTACTGCAATGATGACCTGGTTACAGCCTTCATAAATCTCAAGGGATGCACAGGGGCCAGAGTAATCATTTGCTCAGCCTATCTTCCCGGCGAGAACGCAGATCCTACCATCGAGTTAGAGCGAGTGGCGGAGTTCGCCCGAAAACACAACGCCGAACTCGTGGTGGGTTGTGATGCTAATGCTCACCACACAGCCTGGGGAAGCACCAACATCAACGAAAGGGGTGAGTTACTTTATGATTTTCTCATCTCCAACCGCCTGGTAAGCCTAAACTTAGGTTGTACACCAACCTTTGTAACGCGTGCTAGGCAAGAAGTGTTAGACATAACCTTTGCTACCAATAACATGTCCAGGCGGATAAATGACTGGCATGTTAGTAGCGAAAACTCGATGTCTGATCACAAGCACATTAAATTTGTGATTGGAGCATCACCATCCTTTAAAAGCGTTACTTTTAGGGATCCAAAAGCGACCTCCTGGGATATCTATAGAGATAGCCTAAGTAGGAATTTGGAAACGTTTCCTAAAAGCATCAAAATAATTGAAGGTCTGGAGTTAGCGACGGAGACATTAACCGTAGGTATCAGTGAAGCCTTCGAGGACAGTTGTCCCGTCAAAACCAAGACCTCAACACGAAAAGTTTCTTGGTGGAATTTTAAGCTGAAAGACCTTAGTGAAAAGACCAGGAAACTATTTAATAGGGCTAAGAAAACCAAAGAGTGGGACATTTATAGTGCAGCCCTAACTGAATATAATAAAGAAATTAGGAAAGCCAAGAGAGCATCGTGGAGGAAGCTATGCGAGGAAGTTGAGTCTTTGCCTCGCAGTGCAAGACTACACAAGATGCTATCGAAAGATAAACCTAATCAGATCGGGCTTCTTAAAAAGCCGGATGGTAACTTCACTAATAGTGAAACAGAAACATTGGAGTTCTAGCGTCAACTCATTTCCCAGGGTCATACAAAACTTCAGCTGTGAACTCTTTTAGAGCTCTACAAAGGCCTTGCAATGAGGACTGGCGTAGGGATGCAAAGACAATAAGGCCAAACCTGGTGCAGTGGGCTGTTGACTCCTTTAAACCATTCAAATCAAGCGGGGAGGGTGGAATAATTCCCATCCAACTATAGAGGGGTATCGACATCCTTCTTCCTTATCTGGTGAAAATCTTGAGAGCAAGTTTTGCATGGGGATATATTCCAGAACGATGGACACATGTCAAGGTTCTATTTATATCTAAGGCTGGTAGAAAGGACTACGCTTTACCAAAGTCCTTTAGACCTATAAGCCTATCTTCCTTTCTTCTTATGACATTGGAAAAGGTTATAGATAGATATATAAGGGATGTAGCTCTAGCTACAAGGCCCATACATTACAACCAGAATGCTTACCGCACAGGCAAATCTACGGAAACAGCCCTGATCAGTGTCATTGACAGGGTCGAAAAAGCACTGGAGGATAAAGAAATAGCTCTTTGTGCCTTTCTAGATATTGAGGGCGCCTTCGACAGTAGCCCCACATCACTGCTGATTGGGGGCCTAACATCTAAAAATGTTGACCCCACAACCATCAGATGGGGGAAGTCGATGCTCTCAAACAGAAAGGCAAAAATAGCGCTGTTTCAAACCTCAATTGAGGTTGCAACCACAAGAGGCTGCCCACAAGGAGGTGTTTTGTCACCCCTTCTTTGGACTCTTGCGGTTGACCAACTATTGTACAAAATGGCAGACCTACGCATTGACACATTGGGTTATGCTGATGATCTTGTGATCATTGCAAGGGGCTTTTGCCAAAGTACTCTATCGTCAATAATACAAAGAGCCCTAAACACCATAAATAACTGGTGTAGGGATAACAGTTTATCAGTTAATGCTGATAAAACTGTTATAATACCCTTTACCAAAAAGAGACGGTTGGACAAATTAGTCCAACCAAAACTTAATGGCAAAGAAGTACCATTTTCCACGGAAGTTAAGTACTTGGGCGTAACAATCGACCAAAAACTAACGTGGAACTCTCACCTTAGCAACGTATGCCATAAGGCAAAAATTGCTTTAGGTATGTGCAGTCGTTTGGTCGGGAACAACTGGGGATTGCGTCCCAGTATGGTCCTATGGCTTTACAGCAGCATAGTGAGGATTCTCACCTACGCCTCTATTGTCTGGTGTAACAAGGCCAACCAAAAGACGACTGCGGACAGACTAAATAGTCTACAAAGGACTGCCTGCCTAATGGCAACCGGAGCTATGCGATCATCACCTGGAACGGCTCTTAATGCACTTCTGTGCCTAACGCCCCCTAGATCTCTATCTAGACAAGGAGGCGAGGGTTAGTTTGTATAGGATTAACGCCCAGGGCGGTCTGAGTTTGCTCTCCTATAGATTGAGATCTATGCTTGACTCAATTAAGGATACACCGGTCTTATGGATGATCTCAGATATCATGCGTCGCCTATACACTTTTAATAAAAAGTATATACTGGAATTACACTCCAGAGAAGACTGACTGAATGGCCAGGTTATCTGTTAGGTCGGTAGCCTCATATAGTATACCGATGTGTCTAAAATGGGTCTCGACGTAGGCTTTGGAATTTACGGGGAATGCCCCAAATTCAAATTTAGTATGAATTTGGGTATATACACCTCTATCTTCCAGGCAGAAATTTTCGCCATACTTCGGTGTGCGGAAATCAATCTGCAAAACACTACGACAACCATAAAATTTACATAAACTCTGATAGTCAAGCAGCACTGCTAGCGCTGAGATCAAACTTAGTGAACTCAAAGCTAGTTGGAGACTGCGTGAACCGTTTAAACGCCCTGGGTTGTAACAACAGGGTCGTTTTAAGATGGGTTCTGGGTCACGAGGGCATTGTAGGCAACGAATTTGCCGACAAACTCGCACGGGAGGGCTCAAAGTGCACATAATTTGGACCCGAGCCATTTTGTGGAATCTCAAGAAGCCTAGCCCGATTGACCCTTGAAACTCTTTATCACAAATCACTTAAGATCTGGTCTGACACACCAGGCTTAAAACATTCTAAAACCTTAATCCGGGCTTTTGATCGTAAATTCGCTTCAGAAGCCCTGGGATTAAGTAAAAATAAATTGCGCAACTGGCCCTAACTGGACACTGTGGTCTTAAAAAGCACATGTCCTTCCTGGGACTAAGCAACTCAAGGATGTGTCGGTTCTGTTCCATAACGGAAGAAACACCTCTACACATCCTAACCGATTGCGGACCCTTAATGCGCAAACGTAACTGGGATACTATCTACTCCGCCCAGAAGAAGTGAAATTGCTCACGGCTAAGCAACTCCTTCAATTCATTGAAGACATAGGGCTTAGCAGTGAACTATAGCCATAGCAGCGATCACAATAGATCTTCTAGATCGCAGTGATAATGGTCTCTTTACCTAGACCTGCATAGCTGCTCGCACATAATAAAAAAACACCACTAGTATTCCCGTTAAAGCCGTCTTTTTGTACGACGTGTAGGTATGAAACTTTACCTTACTCGCTGGAATTGCCAAGCGGATTTGTTATAAAGCGGGGAGATTTTAATGTACTGGATACTGGCCGCGAGCGCTTGAACTTTATAATAATAATAAAGCTTTTATTGATCCAAAACATCGGTTTCCGTTAGAAAAAAAGTACATTAAGTATAAATATTATTAGCCAAATATGTCATGGCCCCTTTTGGGTATAGGCCTCCTCCAGTTGCCTCCAATTTTTCCTGTCGGTAGCTGTTTCCACCCAATTTCTTCCTGCTACTTCTGGTATGTCGTCGACCCAGCGAGTTGTTGGTCTGCCCTTTTTTCTTTTTGCTCCAGGAACTCCAGGACCCTTCCAAATGGTTGCTCGCTTGACCCATCTGTCTGCAGAGGAGCGGGCGATGTGTCCTGCCAATTTCCATTTTAAACGTAGTGCATGTTTCAGTGCGTCTATCACTTGGGTCTTTTGTCTTATTTTTTCACTATTTTCTTTATCTAAAATTTTTATACCGAGGATGCTCCTCTCCATAGCCCGTTGACAAGCGCGTATTTTTGGCATATTTTTTTGTTAAAAGTCCAGGTTTGGGCACCGTATGTTAAGCAGGGCAGGAGGCTCGAATACATCACTTTCTTCTTTAGTCTTATTGGGATTTTTGATTTTAATATTTCCTTGTTACTCCAGTATTTTTTCCACGTCATGTTAATGCGCCTGTTTTTGAAGACTTTTCGTAGCTTTTATTATAGGCAATGTCTGTTTCCTATTGAACCAGACCAAAAAACAGGCGGCAACCACGTAAAGGAGAACTCCTCAGACTTGCCCTGGGCCACTCCCCCAGAGCCATACGCTAAACTGCTCGCCGGACAGGAGAGCAGAATAGGTGCTAATCTAGTCCTATTTATAAAATCAAAAAGTTAGGAGTAGACTAACCCCCCGCCCTACTAGTGGTGTTACAAGCATGGCTAGTAAATCCTTTTTTTAATAAAACACAGCGCTAGCCGTGGTAGCTCAGGAGCTAAGGGCTCGAAGTAAGTTCCACAGTACGCGAGTAACCCAGATTCAATCCCAGCCCATGAAATTGTTAATTGAAATTTTAAGCTGTTTTACCACGCTCAGCGCCGAACGGACATCGTGAGGAAACCTGCAAGTCTGAGAAATAAGAAAAATAATATTTTGAAAGACATGTGAAGTTCGCCAACACGCATTGGGACAGCGCAGCGGACATTTCCCTTGCCCCAAAATCCTTGCTCAGAAATGGGATGAGGCCAGTGCCCGGCAGTGGGAGGAATATAGGCTGTAACTTTAACTTGCTTACTATGTGCAACAGTTTTCTTTCAATAACTCTCTGATTTTCTCATTCGCGCACTCACTCTTATCGACCCATCAAACTAATCTAATGATTATGCAGTAAAAGCGGAAAAGCGATACTATAAGACCTGACTTCGGGTAACGCTGCTAAAGCATCTTTTTGGTTTGATCTGGTCACCATCATTTTTCAAAAATATTTCTTCAGTTAGAATGTGACATATGAGGGTTTTATCAGGTCGATCATGTTAATTCCACAATTTTGTATATTATTTTAAAAAATGTGGCGGAATGTGCTCGTTGCGTTTTGAACGTAAAATTGTGTTGCGTGGCAAAAATCTAAGACTATGATTTTTCGAAAAGGTTCTATTTTTTGAAAGCAGTTGAAATAACTAATATGCCTTCTTATATACTGCGTTTGTCTAATTGTTTTTTTTTTTGTGCTCTAAATAATATATTTTGTCTATTTTAAAAAAACTTGTGTTTTTTTTTACGTTCCTTTTATTTAAATATGCACATGTATATGTGCCGCTACATAGTATAATGAAAAAAGTAAAGTTGTAACCAATATACGTCCTAAACCAAGGTACAGGCCTCCCTTCATTTCTAAGAAGGTTTTAGGGCAAGGAAGTAGCCATCGCGCTGTCCATATGTGTATTGGCGGAGTACGTGTATTCAAAAATTTTTTTTAAATTTCTGATTTATTTAGTTTTCTCCACGATTTTATACATGGTCTGTATGTGCAAAATTTTATTCAAATTTATTTGTGCGCGCGTTTGTCACAAAATCTAAACACAATATTCTTCAATACCTTTTACTAAAGTAATAGATTTATTAGGGCCATATACCTTGTACTTTCTTTTTGTGAATCATAAAATAATGGAACAATATTTATATCGCAGCGTTCGGCCGCACCGGATGGTCGCAATCTCCAATTAACGCCTTGGGTTTATTTGCAAACACAATTACTGTAGCACTCCTGTACTTTACCTATACCTCTGAGCGTTGCTTTTAGTGATGAACCTAAAGTGGATTGAATTGTTAATTTTGCGGTATCAGAATTAGCCCCTATTTATTTTCTATATTTCCACTTGCGATTGTTATATTGGTAGTATTCTATTGTTTGTTTAAATCCAAATACTTAATGTTTTTTTTATTATAACTTATTAATAAATTCCGATAATATTTTTCGGGCGAAGGTGGAATTACAGCGGAGCTTTAGAAGGTCTCTAACTCCGTCTTCCATGGTGGAAGACGGAGACTCCAAAGGCGTGGAGCAAAAGTGTGGTGGTCTTATTCTTCACGAAAGGCGATAATGCTCTACTGAAGAACTACAGACCGATTTCCTTTCTGAGCCGCGTCTTTGTGCTGTCTTCAAGAGTCATTACGAATCATCTAAACACGCAGATTCGACCACTTCTAGCCTCCCGCATAAGTCGGTTCCCGAAAAGGATTTAACACCCATAGGCCAGATAAATACTTCAAAATTGTTAATTAGACCAATGAGTAAAATCTGCCACTTTGCCTTGCGTATGTGGACTATAGAAAAGCCTTTGATTCCGTAAAATTTAGGGAGTGCTGCTCTACCATTAACGGTGCTCTCCAACGTATGTCTATCCGAGTACGGTACTAACATACGAAACCTATCCAATTGCAGAGAGATATAAGACAGAGTAACGTTACGTAGAGACAAACAGAGTAACGTAAAGCTATGGAGAGAGCCACGCTCGAGGTTTCTCTATGTGATAAACTTAGAAATGAAGATGGCTGTAGAAGAGCCAGAGTAACCGATATAATCCGACGGGCTAGTGAGCTGAAGTGGCAATGGGCTTGCCATTTAGCTCGAAAAACTGATAACCAATGGGGAAGCAAGATTTTCGAGAAGCAGGCTCGTATCGGTAGGCGAAGTGTTTGACCCGATCAGATGGAATGACGGTGGATGCAGGTGGCTGAGAACCATGCTTTGTGGCATTCCTTGAGGGAAGTCAGTCCGTTCAGCAGTGGACTGTAAAGGGCCGTAATAATGATGATCAAATTCTGATATATCGAGCGTTTATAGTACTAGAAACACTTAGAATTTAATTTTTATTAGCGTATGGTATAATGTGATAAATGTAGAGATAAAGAAATATTACGAGTATTTAAAAATACAATTTTTTTTGGAATTTTGTAAACCAGCGTTTCATTATTATCCTACCTGATGGTAAATGATGATTTAGCCGAGAAAATGCACTGACTTGAAACAAATGCCTATTAACCATTGCCTAGAATAACCAACATTGTAATTGGAAGTAAAGATATACGGAAGCAAATTATTGTAATCCTAAAGAAATCTCGTTTAATTAAGAAAGAAGTTTTCTACTTTGTAGAATGTTGACAGCGAAGGAGTGAAATCTGTTGGAAGTAAATATACAAGTGGCCTCTAAGGTCAACTTGTTAGTCCTAATACGTAACGTACAAGTACCAATTTAAGTGGCGTCACCCGGTGGCTAATGGCAGCATATATATCTTATTATGACGAGATTAAATTCCAAAAATCGATTACGGGAGTAGTATTAAAAGTGGAATTTATCCACTCAGCACATACTAACCCACCAACACAGCATGGTGAGTACGGATGATGTGTCACTTGTCTCATTCTTCTTCATTACCAGCCCATAAATGCCTCTTCCGATTTTTTCTATTCTAATTCAGTTAGCACGCGAATTAGCGATAAAAATATTTTAATTTACCTTATTCACCTTTGAAGTTGTTGTTGCCGATTAGGGTATTTTACGTTTGACGCAATTCATATGGTTATACCGCCATCTATCGGATATCACGATATCTTTCTGGGTTCTGGCCTAATCCATAGTTGCTTTACACGACATTTGCGGTATGAAATGGGCTGATGGATGGAGCAGTGAATTTAAAGTGAGCGGGAGCTCGTACCGTGTAATTCCGTGAGGGTCGAAAAGAAGTGATAGTGGGAATCATAACAGGAGTTAGGCAGCAGCGTATTCCTAATAACAACAGAAAAACTGCAGTTGCCATCCCACCTCATAAGCGTAGCAACTATCCTTCCCATGAGGTAGTCTATGGAGAAGCTCTATGTTCATCAGAGGACATTTGGTAAGCAAGTCAAGTGGTAACGGTAACGGAAAGTTTAAAAAGGCAGATAATTTAGAACAAAAGGCAGAAGCGGATCTAAGTTTTATCTTAACTGAACTAATCTTTGGTATTTTATTCTATTAAATAATTAACATGGTTTATAACCGACGTATTTAATTCATACAGTGTAATTTATATTTGTTTATGTTATGTATTAGTTATTTATGTTGCATTAAATTTTTACTTATATTTTACCGCAGCATTGAAAAAGCGGCCCTTAATATTATAAATTACTATTAACGTCAACAGACACAGCGCTGTATATTTTATGCCATCAAAAACATAACTTGTAAAAAAACCAAGTCTCGCAACTCAAAACTTCTACCGTAAAAAGTTGTGAGATCAATGTAATACCAAGTCGGTTAATTTATTCAGTTCCTACTTAAGGGTCCTTCTGTTTTAAGTTATCACGTAATTAGCTAACCTTACAACATTTTATAGTGACGATTTCGATGTTAAAAATATTTTATGTTTTAAATATATAGATTGACTTGGCCATCGCATGAAAACACAATGTATCTCGCAAGTATTACATATTATATTAAAATAGATTGCGTAGTGCGATTGCCAAGTCAATCTATATATTTAAAATATAAAACATTTTTAACATTGATACGTCACTATAAAATGTTGTTAGGTTAGCTAATTATGTGATAACAGAACGACCTTTGAGTAGAAACTGAATAAATTAACCGACTTGGTATTACAGTATGGATCTCACAACTTTTTACGGTAGAAGAACTTAGTTGCGAGACTTGTTTTTTTTTTACAAGTTACAAGTTATGTTTTTGATGGCATTTCATTTCTTTTTTGTAGATAAGATAGCCCAATTTTTTTCCTTTCCGGTACCTTCTGCTTCTTGAATACCAACAACGTACCTATCTTCATCATTACACATATACAAGTACACTGATTCATTCACGATAAATTTAACTTTGTATTCCAATGTATTTATATGGGATTACAATGTTATTTATGCAGTTAATGTATCTAGAAAACTGGACCGAAATTGAAAAATATTTTAGTTTTTCCTTGATTTATACACTAAACACTAATTCTAACTTTTGAAGCTTCTATGTCTGCTAGAAGTGCCTTTGAGTTTTGATGATCGGTCAGTCAGTGAGTGACAAAATTAAGAAATTTTGACTAGTAATAATTAACTACTGGTTCAAATTGAATGAAATTTGAAATATACCTTGTTAATACAATGCCTACTTGGTGGTAATTCAGGCTTCTAGTTTTATCCACAACGAAGTTATAGTAGGGTCGAAAATGGCCTGAACTGCTTCGAGAAATGTGTTGTACGGCCGTGCCGCTTTTTTGCTCGACTTGGCGGGGGCACTGTCGTGCCCCCAGATTTTGAAAATCAATAAACGATATCCACAATTAGAGCTAGGAGTCGTAGTGGGTTAACAATTTTATTTCTGATCAAAATTATTTCCGTTGGGAATTCACTTCCGCGTCGTAATTTTTAGTCTTCCTTTAGGGAACGAATCTTGCGGATCTTGTATCAGGAAATGTATCGACGTCATTATTTATCAAATCTAAGAAATGTACAACTCAAAAAGTATCAAATGTTTTTTATTAAATTAAAAAGGTAAAAATAATTAAAAATAATATTATTGTAGTTTTAAAATGTTGGAGTTTCACTCATTCATCATGGACTATTAAACATCTATTTTCCGAAGTATCCACGCTTAGCAGGCGGATTGACTATCACGGTATTCTATTATATTATTATTAAGAGGATGCTGCTATTCATCTTGTTTTATTTCCCTTTGTTGCCACTAACGACACCCACGCGGGAAGAGGATTCTGTATATAAATACATAACATACAATGTAATGTCTTCCAGACTGAATTTAGGTCATACAGGTGCAACACAGTGGCCAGTGTAGATCAACGGCTTTACGTGATTTTCGAGGACGAGGGTAAAACAACGCCTACCCTAGAAAAAATCAAAAACTAATTATTTTTCCGAGCCAGGATTCTAACCTGGGATCTCATGAGATTATTCCAAACATAAAGTAAAGTAAAGTAAAGTAAAAAACAGCCTATATACGTCCCACTGTTGGGCTCAGGCCTCCCCTCATTTCTGAGAGGGTTTAGGGCGAGGAAGTGTCCGCCGCGCTGCTGAAATGCGTGTTGACGAACTTCACATGTCTTCGAAATATTTTTTTTCTTATTCCTCAGACATGCAGGTTTCCTCACGATGTTTTCCTTCACCGCCGAGCACGTGGTAAATCAGCACTTAAAATTGCAATTAACAATTTCATTGGTGCCGGCGGGGATCGAACCCGGGTTACTCGCGTTCTGTTATATTTACAGCGAGCGTTAACCACTGAGCTACCACGGCTTCAACTTCCAAACATGAAATATCCAATTTCCAAAAGGTATTCCATATGTCACGTTAGTACTGCGGTCATGAATCCACTTGCAAGAGTGACGATTCAAATCCTCCCTGCTTGGGAGAGCAGAAAACTTTTGGCCGATGATGACGATATTAATTTCATCGAGTTAGTGTTACTCGCGTTCTATGAAAAAAAAAACTGAGGTTTATGGGCCTGAGCTATCAAAGCTCTTCACATTCATTTCTACAACATAAGGTTAAACGATCATACAGTACTCCTAATGGTAAGTAGATGCTGTGGCCTATATACATCTATCTATACCTGATTAAGTATGAACATGCAGAATGCATTATCGTATCTGAGGACAGAGATGCACCGCTTCGTTTCCAGTAAAAGTGCCTCTCAGTAATAAGGACGATGGATAGTATATTTACAATTTAAAAAGGGGAAATCTCTTCACTCAACATACTAAAAATCATATATAGCATTAAGCTTGAGCTGGCCCGTTTGTGCTACAACATTAATATAGCTACAGCGCGGCACTACTACGTATAAATTTAAAAAGTAAAATTTAGTTGACATTATTGTACTCTCCGTTACTGTTATTGTTAAAGCCTAGTAAATTCCATTGCTAAATATATTATTAGTAGATTGCCTCATAGGGGATTCCCTTTATTTAACATAGTTATCTCGTATCGCAAGCTTTATTTTTAGTCGTTATTAGGAAGACGCTGCTGTCCACTTCCGGATTTGTTTCACTCTGTCGTCTTTTACAATATCCACGGGATGATAGGGGTAGTGGATGTTCTCACACAACCTCTCCACAATATTGTACTCTGATCATATATTTAAAAAAATAATATGTACATACAGGTCTTTATAGAACCCATTTACACAAAACCACCAAAATAAGCATTTGTAAAAATATCGTACGATCCAATTTTAACCATTCATCGAAATATAGAGCCAAGAAAAATTTTACTTAATGGAAAATAATAACCCAAATTTTAATTTTGGTTACGTCATAAAATTTTATTGAACTTGACACGGAGAGCGTAAAAGTTTGCTAAACAAGGTTTTTCGCTACATGTGGAGCGACAAAAAATTAAATTGAAAAAAAATTGAAGGAGGTACGCTAAAAAAGTCTTGTAATAATTTTTAACGAATTAAAAATTTTGCTTGTGTTGAATTGTTTATTTTAAGGAGGTAGAGCCGTACTGCAGCTATATTAAGGTTGTAGTACAAATGAATCGATTTGAATGAGGAAGGATCACGAATTACAGAGTACCAGCATAAAATAGCAGATTAAATTGACTAGAACCGGAGTACTTTTTCCTGGAAACATTGCAATCTTAGTTATTAAGTGTGACAATCCGTTTTGTTTATGGCAATCTCTGGGGGAGACCTATGTTCAGCAGTGGACTTTAGTAGGCTTTCACAGTAATGTTCAAAGGAAATTATAAACTTACAATCAGGCAGCCTGTATACTCTGTTTTGTCACCATTATTTCAAATATCCAAAATAAATGTCCGATTTTGATATCAGATAGATGGAAGGATGGACGGACGGACAATGAAGCAATCATATAACGTCTCAATTTTTTATCTTTGTAGATATGGAATCCTAAAGTTATCATTCAGTATATTATGAAAATGTATATTCTGTGCGTTATTTATATGCGTATTGTGTTTAAAATTAAGAAGAAAAACTTTTGGAACGCTTCAGTGAGCCCTGAATATAAAATTCTACAAAAGTTAGCGAGTAGTAAAATTGCCCGTAGTATTTATTGCACTTGCACACTTAAAACTCTGTTTTTAAACATTGAGTGCAATTTGCGACTCGATAAATACTTATATTTCTACTTAAAGCTGTGAAAAATATTTCCAATTTTAGCAACATTTTCAAAAGCTGACTTTTGCCTCATTCATTTTTTTCGAGCTCACGTTCGATGTGTAGTTAAAGTTACCGACTTATGTAATCTCATAGAAAATAATACTTAAATATTTGGAAACCGTGATAAAGATAGATAGAAGATAAATATTAGATATTTAACTTGATTTTAGATATTATTTAAAAAGTTTGAATTTTTTTTTAAGTAATTTTCTACGGAAGAGTGGCACGGTTATATATTTACTCAAAATTATGTCCCAACAACGGATTAGTGTATCTATTTTAAAAAGAAACGATAATAATAAATAAATAATAAAAAATAAAATAACTAACTAAATAACTAAATACCGTGTAGTGGCGGTGTAAGTATACCACTACCCTTACTTATATACGTGATAGAGCCACGCTGCGGCTATATTATGGTTGTAGCACGAATGTATCGGTATAACCCGGCTTCACCGGCGAAGGCCACGCTCTCACTGAATATCAGCGTGAAATAGCAGCTTATACTGCTGTGTTTCGTATGGTGTTAGCAGACCTTTTTTTACTGGACACGAAGAATTCCATTTTAGTCCTCAGGGGTGACAACTCATATGCGTTTTGATTTTTAATTCAGGATTAATGTACATGGCTATGGGCCACAGCATCTACTTAACATCACGCGGGCTTTGTGCTCGTTTATCACCCTTATTCTATAAAAAACCCTACATCCCATGGGTATCGTCAGAGGCGACAGAGGGAAATCATTACAGGAGATGGAGAGCAGAAATTTTCTTACGACAACTTCATTTTTCTTTCCTTATCTCAAGTTATATGGGTTCGGTATAGCATGTATCTTCCATTCTCTTTTTTCTTAGTTAGCTGTCATCTCTTCACTTTCGTTTCTTCCCATATCATCCAGTCCATCTATCGTTTCTTAAGCCTCCTTCTGCCTCCCTCTACTCGTAAATCCATTCTCTACCATACCATAATTTTGCACAATTTTTCTTATTGTAATACCGATTCAATCAT
>CAJQZP010000490.1:0-23241 GCA_907164705.1 Parnassius apollo | reverse complement strand
ATTCATATACAATCATCCTGATCAGCTGAGAGTTTGGAAGACCTAATAACTGATTAATTTCTTAAGGTTATTCGGATGCGATAAAATGCTTAATGAGTTTTAATGTATTATTAATGAGGGAATTGAGAATTTACTAATAATTGTTTTAGAATATGGTCCATTATCATCATGTATGTACGCAAGTCGTGTGCATGAAAGTTTTCGTGCAATTAAATAATGAATTACACGAGTTGAAATGTAAGGAAGCGAATGAAATGAAAATGGTTATTATCTTGATCATGTATGTACGTGAGCCGTGTACATGAAAGTTTTAGCACGATTATCTAATAAGAATAGCTAAAATTCTATGGGAGTAAAATGAAAAATAAATAATGGTTAACCAAAGTTAAAAGTATGTGTGAGTAAATAGGTAAGAGGAGTATTTTAAAGTATAAATTTCCCGTACACTGATACTAGATGTTCATGAAATTTAACATATTATGTATTACCTAATTATATCAAATATATACCTTGTATATATTATGCATTATATCAATTCTATTGTGATTTCAAAATTTCTATGAAACAAGAGTATCTGGCCACCCCACCTACCCTTTTTTAATATTTTTTATAATTTTATGAAAAAATAACAAATGTATTCAATTTTTTTGTCGGTGGTGGAAGGTATAGTATAGCCGTAACGACTTTGTATATTTATGTTACGTATAGAGTGAGAGTAAATTTCTCTAAAACTTTTTTTAACTCAGACTTTTCATTTAACACCTAACATTACGCCGACACTACACGGTACAACGTTATATTGTACGGTATTATCGTTAAGCAATAAAATAATGTTACAAGTCATTTTTACTCTTTAATAGTAAAAGCGAAACACAGCCGTTTAATTAAATGTTAAATTTTTAATTACAGTGTTGAACGAATCACAAAAAAATAATTTTTAATGATGATGAGTGGTGATGGCTAAGTATTTGAGTACATATCGCGTAAGACTACATCACAACACAACTACAACACCTATCACCAGTTAAGTAAGCTATGCTAAAAGGGTCGAAGCCAAACACTAGCCTGTAATGTATTTAAAAATACATATAATGTATTTAATAAATATAAAAAAAATTATTAAATCACATTTTTTATAAGGGTAACCCTTAAACGGGCACAAAGATGACCTTATGGCACGTGGATGCTGTGACTCATAGTCATCTACTTCGATCCTCGAATAACTTAGTTAGAATATCTCGTTTCCGGTACTAAAAGAGTTTTTAGTTCTTTGCCTTCACCACACAAAACACAACAGCAGTAACCTGCTATTTTACGCTGGTGTTACGTGAGGACCCGTTCCTGCTTCAACCAAAACTGCAGCGTGGCTCAGTGCTTATATTTGCTCACATTTTGATTGTTAATTATTTAGATGTCTATGTGGTCACAGCATCCACTTACCGTACGGCGGATTGTGTGCTTACATGTCATTATTATACTTTAAAAAATACAGTATTCATAAAAGCAAAAGATAATTGTTTTTTATTTCAAATTATTAAAACACTGAATTATGAACGATGTTCCTGATACAGGTACGTCATGGTGCAGAATGGTTGTGATAAATTTACGGTTTGCCAGCCATCGAAGCATGACAGAGAATGGCGTATGAATAATAAGCGCTACTGTGGTGAAATTAGATGCCGATGTTTTACACCCCTCGTGAATTGCCTTGAAAATTATAAATCGACGCAGATTCAAAACTTTTGTATGAAATATTACTAATTTAAAGTTCTTATTACTTCAAAAAGAAAAAAAGTTGGCTATAAAGTAAAAGCAACAGTAATATTTTATTATACCGAATTAAAAAAAATGAATGATGTAATATATGGGCGCAGCCGTGGCGCCATCTAGTTTAGTTAGTTAGAAGTTTCGTTTTTCTTATTAAGTTTAACATGCAAAAATATTAATTAAGGTTCTTTATTAATTTCTTTCTATTTTCATTTAATCGTCAGTCTACCGGCCAAACGTGATGCTTAAGGGAAATATTCCCTACTACGAGAGAAGCGCATGCTTGCTAATAGAGCATTATGGCTGATGAAATAGAAGAAGGGGCAATTCGAGTAATTTTTCTAGAGAACTTTCGAATTATATTTTCCACTTACACTTTCGAATTATATGATCCACGCTGCAAGTATATTACAATCATAGCAAGGATTGTTCGTCTTAACCAGGCTCTCAAAGAATACTGTCGGGAAATAGCAGCTTTATAACTGCAAAGGAGGCATTCCGTCTTAGTCCTCAGGGGCGACAACCTATTTGCATTATGATTCTTTATTGAAGACCCATGTACATCATCCATCCATTTACCATCAGGTAGACTGTGTGCTCGTTTGTCATCCTGATTCTATAAAAAATAAGAAAAATAGGATGGTAGTAAGTTTCTCGCCTTCTTCTGCATCGTTAGTTTGGTGTTCGTAATCGTGACTGCATTTGGTTCCCACCCGGAAAAAAGGTTGGCCAAAACAGAACACCCGGCAGACGTAAAGTAGACTCCGCGCTGCTACTGAGAACGTTTTGACATAATAATCCAAAAATATATTTTAGGAATATGAAGCCCGGAGTCTACTTTACGTCTGCCGGGCGTTCTGTTTTGGCCAACTTTTTTTTGTTTATACATTAGTATAATTAATAATAACATAATCATATGCTTGCTCATATCATATGCTCGCTCATATCATATGCTCGCTCATATCATATGCTCGCTCATATCATATGCTCGCTCATATCATATGCTCGCTCATATCATATGCTCGCTCATATCATATGCTCGCTCATATCATATGCTCGCTCATATCATATGCTCGCTCATATCATATGCTCGCTCATATCATGTGCTGGCTCATATCATATGCTCGCTCATATCATATGCTCGCTCATATCATATGCTCGCTCATATCATATGCTCGCTCATATCATATGCTCGCTTATATCATATGCTCGCTCATATCATCCCGTGGATATTGTAAGAGGCGACAGAGAGAAACAAATAAAGAAACGGGTAGCAGCCCCATCGTAATTACGACTTAAAATTAAAAAAAAACTTCAGTTGCCAACCCATTTTCCAAGCGTGGCAACTATGCCAAATATCTCACCTTTGAGGCAATATGGGGGAGGCCTATGTTTATTGGACTTTAATAGGCTATTACAGCTATATGCTATTTACTGGGGATAATTTAATTAAATGAGGCCAAACAGTTATCAGTTTTTTTTTAAATAAAATTATAGTGACAAACTAATTTAAAGCATATTTCATGGAAAGTGGCTACTACAGTCCATATACACCTGAAATCAACTTAAAGAGTCTGCAGAATGTTTTGTCACCTCTGACGACTAAGATAAACACAGATTGTCATGTGAGCCATCTTTATTTTAGGTTCTTAAATACCTCGTTTAAATGGCTCTCTGTGCCCTTCAGACAAAAAATAAGAAAAATAGGTAAATATTAAAAATTACTTACTGAGATGCGCGTAATAGTGTGGTTATTTTATACTCGTATTTATCTGATTACGTTTCTGTCTTTTTATTCATCTAAATTATCGTCCCGAAATATTCCATTAACCTTATCGTAGCGGTATAAATATATCCACTATCTCATAAGAGGTGACATAGGAAAATATACAGGAGATGAGGAGCAGCATCTTCCTAATAACAGATTAAACAATTAAAACTGTGGTTGCCAACCCGCCTTCCAATCCTGGGAACCATGACGAAATTACCCCAATGAGACAATCAATGAGGAAGGATTATGTTCGGTGGTGAACTTTTGAGAGGTTGTAATGAATGAGGAATGAATAGAGAGTGCTAAAAAGTATATGAAGGTTGAATCTGGTAAAAATTACGTTCAGAACCAAGTATGGTTTACAAGATATTCCGACCAGAATTAATAAAGAAATGCTTTGCTGATTAGTACACGCAGAAAGAGTAAATGAAGAAGGAGTGACAAAGCAAATGAATACTGCGGAGGTGAGTGGCAGATTCTGCAAGAAACTGAAGCTTATCGACCAAATTGGCGATATATTGCCAAATTATGAGAGTTCTTAACCGTCGAGCGTGTATACATAGACATAAGGATTTGAATTAAGCGAAGGCATCTCAGGATTGTGCCAAGCGGAATTCCGTATTCTCTACCTACTCCTCTGGGTAACAAGCGTGACATTTTTTGTAAGTAAATATATAATGAATCAATTATAAAACAAAAACTCATCATTTTCCACAGGTTAGCTCTAACGGAATACCAGTAGTTTAACGCTGCTGTATTTTGTATGGTGAGTGTAGATACCATCAGGTAGACTGTGTGCTCGTTTGTTACGCTTATTCCATAAAAAATGTTAATTGATGTAGTTGTGACTGAAGTAATCATTCATAATGATTAATAGTGATCTTACCGCCAACCAATTCGTGCTTCAACCATAATTGCTACAGCGTGCCTCTACCACACATGATAAGAAAAAGATATTTCTTATTAAAAATATCCTTTATAAATATATTTGATTTAGTTTTCTAGCTTTCTTTGGAAACATAACAAACGGAGGGATTCTATTTCGGTGCAAATGAAGCATCAAAGGGTGAAGTGATTGATACAGTAAGCGAGACAAACAGCGCGGTTGGGGTTGCGTAGCGACATTTAATCTCAGCGCGCCGACTTTGAAACTCGTTATCGACTGGATCCTGTGATTGACATCTCAAGTGTTAGGTTAGACGTTAAAAAATTAGGCCAATTATAAGGATAAATAGCCCAAAAAGAAAACAATTAATCATAGCCAAAAATATAATGATGTGCAATGTAATGCTTTTCAACTGTCAATGCGTAAAGAGTATTAGACTGGTACGTGTATATTTTGCCATAGGTCTTTCTTTTTTTTTCCATGCGATGCTAAACCAAGCTTATTATAATTTTAATTTTTGACTGCCTTATTGGTTCAATCGTCGGGTCGTAAACGTGACTGCTGATCACGAGGTCCTGGTTTTAGCTAGTTTTCCTCCGTGTTAAACAAAAGCTTTTAATAATAAAACGTAGAATATTTAAAACATAAAATAAGTGATACATATAAAAAATAAAAAGTTAATAATATCTTTTTGGGGCTTGGCGTGGATTAGATTTGGGTTATTTCCGTCCAGGGAAAGTGCGGCGCGCGCTAAGTCCCTAAACTTCAATATTGTGCTCAGTGTTAATCCCTAGCCCTCAGAGAGCGATATTTATTATAATATTTACCAGATGTTTTTGCCCATAACAGTAAATAATAAAAAATATCAGCCCTTTTTATTACGTAGTGCGAAGGTAGTATTATGTTAATAAATTTGGTGAATAGTTTTTTTTTATGACAAACGAGTACACAGTCCACCTAATTGTAGGTGGATGCTGTAGCAAGTTGACATCCAAATCGATCTTCGATTAGCAATCAAAATGAAGATTTGTGCTACAACCATAATTTATAAATATATGTCATATATTCTAAAAAACATCAATCGGATTCGATATCTGACTAGTGTAAACAAAGTTTAACGTTATCCCATTAAAAATCAGGACTATCACCCAAAAAGTGGGATCAAGCCGGTACATTTTACATGTCCAAAATAACTAGTTAAGGTAACAGGTCATTGATATCAATATTTTCTTAAAATATCCGATCAAAGTAAAATGCCGACAAAAGAGTGGACTGTCGAACTTTGCTTGACATCGACGAGTTTAGAGCGAGCTGTTTTCAATTTATTCGTCTAATAGTTCCCTTTTTTAACATTAAAAGTTTAAATAAAGGTATCATATTTACCGATAATTATGATTTTAGTAACTAAAACAGAAAATCTGATCAAAGGAAGTACTTATTATTATTTTCGAGTAATTTGAGAGTTTACAAGGTGAAATTGTTGAAGTCGATGGATTTATCGCCCAACTAGTTCAATTAATTAAGTCCATAATATGAACTAATCTGATTTAAGATGAAATTTTAAACAGATCACGGACGGATTTTACTAGGTGGTAGGACTCCTTTCTTGCGTAGGAACCCACCTGAGTAGGTATAGTCCTTTTACCTATTTTTGACGCCAAATAGAAGTGCTTAAACTGCTGTGTTCAAGAGAGTTGTATAACCATTTAGTTGCAGACTAGCCTACTAGATAGTAGGTACTTCTTTTCTGTCTAGGTTTTAATTCCGGGGGTAATTCCTGGGTAGGTAACATTTCCTTACTTATTTTTGCACCTAACATCCTTGCACTACTGTGTTCCAGTCTAAAGGGTAGAGATCCAGTAAAATTATAGACAGCAAAATTATAGGTGTCTATGGGTATCAAAAAAGCAACTATGAGAAGTGCCAAAAAGACGTAATGAGCTTCGTATTATGCTTAGTTTTTGATAGACCTTGTATCTGACAGTCGTAAAATACCTAGTTCGATGACGGAACAGCGTCAAAAGCAAGGCTGTTGTAACTATGGTCACTTGTCTACCTATCAAGCTTTGGCAGCTTGTCAAGCTTTACCTGACAAATCCTTTCTACAACAGAAGTGAGCTATTGATAGCTGTTCAATTTTACGGGTAATAAATAAGCAGAAGAATTCATTTTTTGCGCCTTAACCGATGTTTTACGTAGTAGGGCCACGCAGCAGCTATATTGTAGTATAAATGGGTTGGCTCGACCGAGAAAGGACCACGCTCTCACGGATTACCAGCGTAAAATAGCTGCGTAAAGTGTTTCGTATGATAAGTGTAGAGAACCGGAGATCCTTTTAACTGGAATCGAGGCATGCCATCTTAGACCTCAGGAGTGACAACGCATTTGTATTTTGATTATTAATTGAGACAAATTGGGTGTCTATGGGCCACAGCATCCACTTACCATCAGTAGGACTGTGCGCTCTTTTGTCACCCAATGCTGTAAAAATCATTGATTCTTTGCCAATCATTATACTTTTCAGCCGATATAAGAAAAAGACGAGGTCATTAATTCGACTTTATATATTTTTTGATTATACCCGATATGTTCGTTAATTGTAAACTGATTAATTATTCTTTTCATGATATGGTTTATATTCTTTTGGGGTAACTATCCATGAAAATTTGCAGTAAAAATAACTACCCCTGGGGGCACAAAAGTAAGAGATAAATATTTTAAATTACTTAACTATTTAGACTATATTCTTGTTATTACCTTGAACTTATCATATTCCTAAGTCTTCTTAAGAGGTTCAATTTCCTTATAAGTAAAAGTGCTAATTCATAATGTGTAGCAGAACAAAAGTACCGATAAAAAGTGGTTATGTGGTTGAATATAAAATGAATTTAAAATACAGATGAAAAGTGGTTATGTGGAAATTAGTATATAATTTTTGTTCTTTGAATTAAACTTTTACTTTTATATTAAAAGTTATTTTATTCTTCGTCAGACCCAGACCGACTACGGGGAGCGTTGTCAAAGATAACACGCAGTGGTAGAGCGACAGCCAGTTTTCCTATCAAGCGAGCCCATTAAAGCAAATTCAAACAAAGAGACCTGTGTGGAGTAGCGGACTGTTAACAGCTGATGGATCGGATTTCATATTTTTATACTTCATAATATTAATGTAAATAATTGTCCACCACGGAGCCTCCGGTAGGTGTGAAACATCGTAGTTGATGATATAGATTATAATTAATGTATACCAATAAAGAAATATTTGGAGCAAATTAAAAATATATATATTAAAAAAGAAATACAAAGTATATCAAATATACAATGTGTCAAATATGTTACACTTTAAATAAAATATGAATATCATTGCGTAGGATAGTTCAGTTGCGGCGATACCCACCCCAAAGAAATGTCTGTGAACAGTCTGTTAAATTGAATGCATGTTTTTCTAGCGGTACTTGAATCGGATCAGTTAGCGAAAATTTATGGTAAATAGTTTAGCCCAAAATGTATTTCCCCAAATTTTTTGCGACACAGACGCTTTGCGAAATCCTTTAGGTACATCGCACAAAGTAACTTGAAAAAAGGTGAAAATAAAAACCGGCAGGATAAAATGAATTTAAATGTTTTATATCATTTCTTACAGCCTATCAAAAGTCCACTCCTGATCACAGGCCTCTTCAATATTTTGCCTCATAGCGAGATATTGCCATAGTTATCATGCTTGGAAGACAGATTGGTAAACGAATCTTTTTTTACAGGATTTTTTTATATAAGAGGGGGCAAACGAGCATGCGGCTCACCTGATGTTAAGTGACTACCGCCGCCCATGATCAACCGCAACACCAGGGGGAATTGCAGGTGCGTTGCCGGTACTTTAGAAAGGAGTAAGCTCTTTTTTTGAAGGTCCCCAGGTCGTATTGGTCCGGAAAAATCACCGGTGGTAAACTATTCCACAGAGAGGTTGTACGCGGAAGAAAACTCCTTTTGAAACGTACTGTGGTGGACCGGCAAGCAGCAGATGGTGTGAATGGTATCGGGACGTTTGCCGCGTAGTGCGTTCACGAAATTTGGCGGCTGGGATTAATCCGAACAATTCCTCAGAGCACTCTACATAGTATATGCGAAATAAAATGCAAAGAGATGCAACATCTATTCGCAGTGCCAGTGAATCGAGCCGATAGGAAAGCACTCGATCGTCGACAATTCGAGCCGCTCTGCGCTGGATGCGGTCAAGTGGAAGGAGCTGGTACTGGGGTCCCCAGCCCAGAGATGGGAACAGTATATAGTATATAGGGATAGGGTGACAAACGAGCACACATTCCACCTGATGGTAAGTGGTTGCTGTGCCATAGACATATACATCTGTCCTCGATTACGAATCAAAATGCTGATGCGTTGTCACCCGTGAGGACTAAGATGAAATGCTTCGTTTCCAGTAAAAAGGATCTCCCGTTCTGTACACTTACCATACAAAACACAGCAGCAATATCACCATAAGAAGAAACAAAGTAGCATTAAGCTGCTATTTATGCTAATATTCTGTCAGAGCGTGGTCCTTCCCCGGTCGAGCCGACCTATTCATGCTATTACTATACTACTAATATAACTGCAGCATGGTTCTACCACGTATAAAATTTTATTGATTTGAGCTCATAGTACTGTTGCGCGTCGTAGTTGATTCCTGGTACATGGCACTAGCAAAATCTAGTATCGAGTAGCAGAACTAAGCTTTCTAGAAAATTCCACTCTAGAACTTTCTACACCTAGTCGGTCCGGACCGGTATCCGCTCGAAAATTCTAGATGTTTCACTGGAAAAGACCTATATAAAGCCAGTGTGGGACACGACCGAGGGAATATTGAATTGGCAATTCAAGCGAGTACTTCGAAGCGATATAACTGCGACTCATAATTTATCTAATGATTTCTTATATTTACGCGAACACTACACATTGATTAAAACAACTTTTACGGATTTTATCGCGTTTTATTTATTTTATTTTTAATACCCGACGTTTCGGGTGCTTTCCAGCACCCATGGTCACGGGGGACTGAGGTGACTGACGTCCCGATGTCAAAGTTAATACAGAGTACCTTCAGCTTTTTAATTATTGTCTTTTGTCCGATCTACGCAGAATGAACTAACTGTGTTTTGAAGTCTTGCAGTGGTATGCTTGGGCTTAGTTTTAATTTTATTAATTATAGGGTCCCAAGCAGGTGGTAGTATCCAGCCTCCTTCTCTATTGAAATTAGGATTTTTTTTAATTTCAATAGCTTCCGCATCATCCTTGGTAGGAATCGATGTTCTTTCGCGAGGATTTGTCGTCTATCAAATCTGATGTAATGGTTGGGGGCATCTAGGATATGATCTTCTAGATTACTAAGTATCTACTTTTTAGCATAGAGTTGTTATTTTTATAGGAGAGGGGGCAAAAGAGCATACGGCTCAACTAATGTTAAGTGACTACCGCCGCCCATGAACCTGCGCCTTGTTAAGTTGCAGACGATGTGCCGGCATAAAATACTATCAAGCTTTTTAGAGGCCAATTTGGCCTTCTCTTCCAATAGTTGTTTAATATAGTAGCATCATGAATAGACCCAGGCCAACGGCCAGCCACATTCATAAATAATAAGTCTGCGTTACAGACTCCTTATACGTTCATTAAAAATAAGCCTTTTCTATTTCTATATTCCTCTCCCGTATTTGAATCTGTAAAAATCATGACTCTGTTATTACGTGTAATCTATCCTCTTGAACGCCAAGCATCCAAATTTGACCAAATTTGAAAATTCAAGAGGTTAAATTTGACCGCACCCACATTTAAACCCATAAATACTTGTTTTTAGAGACTACTTTTTTATGAATAAGATTGGCTTTATAGAATCAATATGAAATTTTTTTATCAAAATACAATAAAATCTTTTTGTAATAAAGTTAAACCTGACTTTTGTTTAAACCACAGGATAGAGAATTTTGTATAGATTTTATGCCAGACTTCTTGATAGAAAAGTAGTCTCTAAATATAAGTTTTAATGGTTTTAAGTGCTGTGGTTGGGTGCGATTGCATGCAACCGCTCGGGATTTGCCAGGCGCATGCGACTGCATAGAAATTTTATAGGGATTGAAGAGCTATATAAATAATTAAACCAATAATTATTAAAAGTATTTTAATAAAATACCTTGATGTGTTCACACGTATGATGTTTGTAGTTAAGTGACTCTGCACTTAAAATCTAACACTGCAGCGTTATACGCTATGATATTATAATGAAAATATTTAAAATCATTAATTTCAATAAATCATTTAAGACTCTAAAATTATTCACTTATTTGAATGAATTGAATAATATTTGCTTTGCTCTAGTTTAGTACGATCTTAACTAATTTAATATGTTAAACCTCATGCCATCGGTAAACTGTAGAACATTCCTTTTCTCATCAATAACAAGCATTAGATCGGTCATAGTCTGATCACTTTTAATTAAACACGTGTCAACTCCGACTTGAGGTTCTTCTACTACTGGAATTCTACTACTAGTGTTCTACAATCGGAGTCCTATCGCTGCGGGCCTTCACAATACAGTGAAGCCTGACAACGGCCGCCCACACAGCACAGCACAGACCATCCAGGCCGGACTGCTACCAGCAAAGTATGCTATAGAGTAATACTCAGGGACAGTCACAGATTACCTTCTGTGGGGACAGTACTTACCTCCGCTACCAACCGCGTACTATAAGTGCAAATCTTAGTTCGAATGAGACGTAGGCTGTACCTTAACTAAACCGTGGCAATCTAAACTTTGCTTTTCTACATAAGCTACTGTTCTTTAATGTGTAACCTAATAGTTTCTACCTACTACATACCTAAATAAACTAACACATCACAACACTATAATGACACCTTAGTACAGTTATAGGTACAAAGGTGCCAATATTTTTCAGGAAGACTTCACTGCCCTGTCCCTTATTTTTTGACATCCTAGACATGCAATATTTTTCGCGATGTTTTATCCGTAGGTTCCTTCATCTCTTCAGCAATATCTATCTAGCTGGGATATCCAAGTTAGCTTCTTTCAGGACTTCCATGCAATATCATTTAGTTATTTCGAATGTCATAGCAAGGTGATAATATGTAGATTTAGTGATTTCTTATATTTACGCGAACACTACACATTGATTAAAACTAACTTTAGTTTAGCGTTTAGTTTATTTAATTTTTAATTCTCGACGTTTCGGGTGCTTTCCAGCACCCATGGTAACGGGGGACAAAGGTGACTGAGGTCCCGATCCGGAGTACCTTCACTTTTTAAATATTATTTACAGTCCAATCTACGCAGAAAGAACTTACTGTGTCTTGAAGTTTTGCAGTGGTATGCTTGGGTTAAGTTTTAATTTTACTAATTACAGGTTCTCAAGCAGGTGGTAGTACACAGCCTCTTTCTCTATTGAAATGAGGATATTTTTTAATTGCAATAGCCTCATGTATCTGCCTTGGTGGGAATGTATGTTCTTTCGCGAAGATTTGTGGTCCATCAAATCTGATGTAATGGTTGGGGCTGAAGCTCGGTGGCCAGGTGATTGCTGTCACAGATCCCTCGTGCTCTCGCTAACAAAGATTTGCCCACGATAACGAACTATAAAGGATGATGGTAAGAATCACCGTTTACATATCGGTTTGTATTGGTCTTTTTTGTATACACAGTGTTGTTAGGTTTTCGGATGACTGACACATCTAGGAAAGCTTAGAAATTATTTGCCTCTCAATTCATAATAAATTGAATTTTAGAGTTAATTAACTTTTGTTAAACGCGATAAATCTGTAAAAGTAGATTTAATCAATATGTAGATTTGTAAAATAATTTAACTGCCAAATAAATGCTCGATTAAAGAATGTGTAAATATAGTTACCATCGATTACAATCAGTTTCAGAGCGTTGTCAATTTAAACTCACTTTATTTTTGCAGCCTCACTAACAGGATGGAAAATTAATGAGTGCAAACCAAATGACAAAATGAGAAAAACAA
This sequence comes from Parnassius apollo, assembly GCA_907164705.1. Classification (NCBI taxonomy): domain Eukaryota; kingdom Metazoa; phylum Arthropoda; class Insecta; order Lepidoptera; family Papilionidae; genus Parnassius; species Parnassius apollo. Next base: position 10,793 of record CAJQZP010000490.1, on the reverse strand, counting down.
AATGATTTGGAAAACGCCTTTTATTTTACTGCACTCGAAAGCTTTTTGGTTTATAGTCGTTTTTTATAATTGACAGTGTATAAAAAAATAAAAACACAAACCAAACAAACTCAATGTTTCTTTATTGCAGCCCACAAATATCCATACATATACATACGAATATATTTAGTGGTAAGAATCGTTTTATAGGCAGGATTCCGTCTGGGTACTGACCACAATTTGCTATTGTTCCGTGTGTATTCCGGTCTCAAGTGTATAGAGAAGGAGTATAATTACAGTATGTATACTATATATAAACATGCTGTATATAGTCAGAAATGACAGTGCATGTAGCCTTATTTGCTTGGAGTAGATTGATGGTATACATAGGCTGCAGAAATAGACGATAAGTCACTCAAATGGACTATAAGTTCGTGTGTTACTTCGATTTTAATGGACTATAATAGAGTTTTAACCTAATATATAATGTCTAAAATCCTACGGTGTTCGAATTTAATCGCGTGTTGCAAAAGCCACGGTAATGTACTTCGAGCAAGAAAACTCCTTACTCTCCTTACGTAAAACGTGCCGGTAGACAAGAACATTTCTGCCTAAATTTAATATATAAACAAAGAGCCGTATTAAATAAATAGTAGCTAGCTTAATAGAAGGACAGTAGCCTACAACATTTTCTGTTAGCAACTTGAGTATTGTTACAACCCGCCTCTATAATTTTGTTTATTTCAATTTAATTGCAAATTTTTATTCTTGTCATCGTAAATTTCGGGGAAATAAAACAAATTTATAATATGAAATGTTCCTCAACTCAGACTGAAATTTATTTCCATAACCCTCAAAAATGACCTCCATCTATGCTCATAGAAACTGACTAGAAACGTAGTAATTAATCATGAATACACTTAAGATTTAATACAATTACAAGTTCATTTCTGTACAAATGTCTACTCCAGACTACATGTCTTGGGGTGCGAAGTCAGAAGTCCTCCACGTGTGCCTGGTAGTTGCGGGTCCCTCTCGATACGTCTGGAGGGAAGAGCAGCTACTGGGCTGGTGCACCCTAGGCGCGGCGGTAATCTTCCTCGAGAAATGAGAAGAAATTCTTATTCCTTGGGGAATATTGCTGCCGCGGCTAATTATTCTGACATGGGGGGGGGGGTCCGTCCCGGACCAACAGTGCGTTCCTCTGCGTGACCCTCTGATCAGCAGAGGACATAGCAGAGGAGTGAGGGCGGGCTCGGTGTGCACTTACCCTGCCTCCGGGCAGACAGTGAAGGATTCATCCTTTGCTGTCACCGCCGGTCTCGTAATCCCAGTATCGAAGTATCGTGGATCAAGTCTCGCGGCTTTGATAGGGACCGAACAAATCAGCCGCTAGTGCGCTCCTCGCCAGGTTACCTGCAGACCCCCTGGCGAGTAATAAATCCTCTAAATCTGCTTACCTTGGTACAGGGGTCTCTGCCAAGGTGGACCTTTAATTCCCCCATACTCGTGGGTACAAAATGGAAAAAACCAAAACCAAAACCGAAACCAAAACCGCCGGCAACGGCAACGTAGAGAGGAGAAACGATGCGGGGACAGAGTCCGACGCCGCATCGAGCAGCGTGGGAGGCCCAGAGAGACTCCCGACGCTTGGGGCCTGGGACCGCGGAGACCAGTAAGTTCTTCCGCAAGCGGTCCAGGCGGGATGGCGACAAGGGCCGTCATCCGGTGAAGAGGAGGCTTCGGCCCGGAAAATCCCCACCAACAGGCGGGGCGAGCTGAGAGGCAAGAAGAATGCCAATCAGAGGGCCGAACGAGCGGCAAAGCTTGCCGAGGAGGGGCGCCACCCGGGCGATACGGCTCAGGCGAAATATCAGGCGAAGAGACGAGTGCAACTGGTGGCTCCGAGGTGGAGCGTAAGGCCAGATTCGTAAAGGAGGTGGAGGCCGCGATCAAGGTCGTGGCCTACAAGCAAAAGCCCTCCTCGAAGTTCAAGGCCATTCCCGGGGCCTCCGCCTCCATCATGGTGGCTGCGGAGGCCAACTTTGTTGGGGCCGGGCCTAATGCGGACGAGGTGGCAAAGCTGCGGGCGGACGTGGCCCGCCTGACGTCCGCCATAGAGAATCTCCAGAAGGAGAACGAGACCTGGCCAGTCTACGTGAGCCTGCCTCTCGCGCGGCGCCCCAGACGCAGCGCCCAAGCCAGCCCGTGCCGGTGGAGAACCAGGTTCTGAACCTAGTCCGGCAGGAGCTGGCTGCCTTCCAGCACCGGTTCTCCGTGCTGGAGGGAATCGTCCTGCGCCCCCCTAGGGGCAAACAAGACGGCGGCGAGGCCGGCAACGGTCTCGTAGGCGGCGGCCACGGCTGCCGCATCCAGGCCGGGGCCGTCCAGCCAGCCCTCTGGCGGAGCTGCAGTTGCCTCCTCCCCTGAAAAGCCGGCTCCGGCAAATCCGTACCGCCTAAACCGGCTCCGGCTAAGCTGGCGACGGGAAAGAGAGGCAAGTCGAAGGCGAAAAAGGGCAAAGCGGCAGCACAGGTGGTGGCTGCACCAGCACCAGTGCCTGCGGCGAATATGCCAGCACCAGCGGCAAGCTAGCTGTCGCCGCCGTTACCGCCCCCCAGCTCCCTATACCTCCCGCGGCTGAAGCCGGTTGGCAAGTGGTCGGGGACAAAAAGAAGGGGGAAGAAGGCAGCCAAAAAGGCCAAAGAGCAGGAGCGGCAGCGCCAGTTCAGGGCGCGCAAGATCGCGGCTAGGCTCCGCGCCCCGAAAACCGCAGCTGTAGTGATTACACTACAGCCGGACGCGGAAAAAAAGGGCGTTACCTACCGCGATCTGCTCGCGAAGGCGAAGGAGGCGGTGGATCTCGGGGAGCTCGGGATCACCGGGGGCCTCCGGCTCAGTCACCCAGACGGAGGCCCGTATGCTGGAGGTCCCCGGGGGAATCCAGTGGCGCGACCGCGGACGCTCTGGCTGCGAAGCGTCAGATGTCAGAGCGTCTAGGGACGCGGACGAGGCCCGAGTGTCCAGGCCCGTCAGATGCGCAGACCTGCGCATCATGGGCCTGGATGACTCGGTATCGGAGGAGGAGTTGGTGGCCGCCGTCGCCAGGTCCGGGTGGTGTACTACTAACCAGGTCAGGTCAGGCGCCATACGCCCGGACCAACAGGGTATGCATGCCGCCACGGTGCGCTGCCCTGTTACGGCGGCCAAAACCATAGTGGAGGGCCGAAGGCTTCTGGTGGGCTGGGTCTCAGCGCAGGTTAAGCTGCTGGAGCCTATACCTCTGAGGTGCTATCGCTGTCTCGTGGGGCACCACGTATCAGTGAGATGTGCCTCGGAGATTGACCGTAGTGGCCTTTGCTTCCGCTGCTGTCAGCCCGGACACATATCGGCGACCTGCTGCGCCACGCCGCACTGTGATGCATGTGCGGCGACCGGCAAGCCAGCCGATCACCGGGCCGGAAGCAAGGCCTGCGTGCCACCCGCCAAGGCCAAAGCTGCGGGTAGGGGAGGGCTCTCCGCCGCCACCACCCCTGTGGCCTCCGCCGCAGCCGCAACTGCCGCCGCCACCGCTGTCACTGTCGCCGCCGCCGCCGCCGCGGACACCGACGCCCGCAGAGGGGCCTCCCGTGGAGGAAGCTGAAATGGAATGCCTATAACAGCCCCATTAATCTTCCTCCAGGCGAATATCAACCACTGCGCCTGCGCTCAGGATCTGTTGCTCCAGAGCATGGCGCAGTGGTCGATTAACATCGCTGTGGTCGCTGAGCCGTATTTTGTCTGGCCTAGGGAGGAATGGGTGGCGGACCTTAACGGCTCAGTGGCCATCATCTCTTCGGCCGCCGCCGGTACCCCGACCCTTGAAGGTGTCAGGAGGGGTCAGGGGTGCGTAGCAGCACGGTTCGGGGAGTTCGTCGTTGTGGGGGTGTACTTCTCCCCGAACCGATCTCTCGCCGAGCTCCACAACTCTCTTGCAGAGCTGAGAGCAGTCGTCGTCGGAAGTTATCCCCTCCCCGTACTTGTCCTCGGGGACTTCAATGCCAAGAACTTGGCTTGGGGTTCTCGTCGTACAGATGTGCGGGGTAGGATGGTGGAAGACTGGGCTCTGGAGACAGGCCTGGTCGTCCTAAATCGGGGTTCTGTCCCCACGTGTGCGGATGCGGGGCGAGTCGATGGTGGACATCTCGTTCGCTAGCCCTGCTCTGTCGCCGCGTGCCATTGATTGGCGTGTCATGGAAGGGGTGGAGACCTACTCCGATCACCGGTACATCCGGTTTGACGTCTCCACCCAGCCCTCGAGCGCGCCAGTCCAACAGGCCCCGAGTGGTCCGCGTTGGGCGCTGAAGTAGCTGGACCGGGAGCTCCTCCTGGAAGCCTCGATCGTGCAGGCCTGGGTGTCATCCCCGGACAGGCCTGCCGACGTCAATGATGAGACAGGGTGGTTCCAGAAAGGCCATGTCCGTGATATGTGACGTGGCAATGCCCCGCGTCCGGCCAGAAAGCGCCCGGCGTCAGGTGTATTGGTGGTCGCGTGAGCTGACGTCTCTGCGCGAGGCGTGTGTCGCCGCGCGGCACCTGTACGCCAGGCATCGCAGGCTTCGCATTCGTCCACCGAATACGGCAGCCATTGAGGCGGAGCTGTACGAGGGATACAGAGCGGCGAAGACCGCCCTCCGGGAGGCTGTCCTGCGGGCCCGGGATCGGGCCCGTGAGGAGATGTTTTTTTTTTATTTTTATTTATTAAAGCATCACCAACATTTGTATACATTGTTAAATTATAATTTACATACATACATAGATAGGGTATTACTTTAAATGCTACAAACTATTATAGGTGATTACAACATGCACTGGAATAAACATCAAGAATATTACATAGTTACAGAAAACCAAAACGTTAAAAAAAAATACAAAAACTTAATCTATTACATTTGCATAATGTTTGAGTAGTTCTTTTCTGAGCTTGTTAGGTGAGTCGGAATTAATATCAAAAGCGTGGGGAAGTTCATTGACCAATTTACTTAACCTAGAGGTCGGGGAATTAGCGCCAAATACTGTTTTACGAAGAGGTGATCTAATAGTAATTACTCTCTTACGGGGGTATCTATGAGGTACGCGAAATTTTATCTTATTCAACAATTGAGGGCAGTTAATTTTATTATTCAATAATTTGCTTACGAAGAGTAAGTCGGATATTTGTCTGCGATTAGCCAAGGACGTAATTTTGAAAAAGATAGCTGTTTTTTATACGAAGAAAGTTTCTTTTTTTGAAATTCGATTTGAGTATACTAAATGCCACATGAATCTTTTTTTGTATTCGTTCTAAGCGTAAAGAATGCGTTGCATAATGTGGTCTCCAAACTACAGAACAGTATTCTAAGATACTTCGTACTAAATTGTTGTAGAGCGTTATTTTGATGTTATTGCTGCGGAAAAATTTAATATTTCTGTAAAGAAATCCTAACATTTTGGTGGCACGTTTTGTAATATATTCCATATGAGGCACGAATGTGAGTTTGCTGTCGAATATGACGCCTAAATCCTTGGTCTCTTGTAGTTCCTGTAAATTATTGTTGCCTATATGATAACTGTAGTGAACTAGATTCATTTTCCGAGCAAATTTTACGTAGAAACATTTTTTTTGCATTGAGTTCCATCTTATTCAAATTACACCAGTGAAAGATATTGTCAAGATCGCACTGGAGTTTACATGCATCATCTGTCGTTTCAATTATTCTGCAAAATTTTAAGTCATCAGCATACATGTAAGATTCAGAAAATGTTGGAGACTCTCGACAGAGATCCGTGGGGGCGCCCTTACAAGATGGTGCGGGATAAACTCCGCACCTGGCCCCCCCCCATCGCTCGCTCGTGGAGGACGTGGTGAGCGCTCTGTTCCCTGCGCGAGGGGAACATCCGCCCCCACCTATGGCTCCGCTACCTTCGGTGCCGGAAGCGGACCACCAGGACGACGACGACGACATCCCGGAAGGGACCGGGGTAGACCTGAGAGTGGCGGTACGTAGGCTCAAGGACAGGAATACCGCCCCAGGACCCGATGGCTTGCCTGGCAAAGCCTGGGTCCTGGCCTCGGAGGCTCTCGGGCCCCGACTGGAGGGGCTCCTAAGCGCATGCCTGGAGAAAGGCCAATTCCCGCTTCGTTGGAAGACGGGGAAGCTGGTCCTCATTCGGAAGCCGGTGCGCCCTGCGGACTCTCCGTCCGCATACCGGCCCGTGGTGCTGCTCGACGAGGTGGGCAAGTTTTTTGAAAGAGTCATTGCAAACCGCCTCGCCGAGCACCTTGCGGGGACGGGGGCCGAAAGGAACACCAGTTTGGTTTCCGCAAGAGGCGCTCTACGGTGGCCGCCATCGTGCGCGTGAGAGCCCTCACGACGGGGAATGCAGTGGCCAGAGGGGGGTTGTCTTGGCGGTGTCTCTCGACATCGCCAACGCCTTCAACTCCATGCCCTGGAGCTGCATTAGGGAGGCACTCCGGTATCACCGGGTGCCGACCTATCTCCGTCGTATAGTCAGGGACTATCTCCCCCGGTCGCAACGGTGAGTGGAACCGGCAAGAGATGTCGTGCGGTGTCCCACAGGGTTCGGTTCTGGGGCCACCTCTGTGGAACATCGGTTACGACTGGGTGCTGCGCGCCGGCGTCGGCGTAGTTTGCTACGCTGACGACACGCTGGTACTGGCACAAGGGGGGGGTCGTACGAGGCGGCGGCGGAAACTATGACACGCGGGGTTGCGATAGTCGTTGAGAGGATTCGGCAACTGGGTCTCGAGGTGGCTCTGCACAAGTCCGAGGCCATGCACTTTCATGGTCCTCGGAACAGGCCATCACCGGGATCCTCAGTGATGGTAGGAGGGGTATCCATCGGCGTCGAGTCGACGCTGAAGTACCTAGGACTCGTCCTGGACGGCCGGTGGAAATTCGTTGAGCACTTCCGACGTTTGGCTCCCAAACTGGAACGGATTGGGGCTGCCTTCAGGGCGGCTCCTGCCGAACCTGGGGGGGCCAAACGCCTCCTGCCGGAGGCTCTACGCGGGGATCGTGCGATCCATGGCCCTTTACGGGGCCCCAGTGTGGGCGCGTGGCTTGCCGCGGCTTGCCGTCCACCACCTGAACGCGCCCCAAAGGGTGGTTGCCGTGAAAATGGTTCGCGACTACCGCACGATCTCCCGCGAGGTGGCCTCCTTGCCGGATTGCCGCCATGAGATCTGGAGGCGATAGTCCTCGCGCGCCTGCACGAATGGCGCGCGGAGGCACTACGCCGGGGGGAAGCCCCGCTGCCGCGGCAAGTTGTCGCGCAGCGGACAGACTTCCGGCACAATCTCATGGTGACATGAAGAGAGCGACTGTCGCAACCCCGTGCTGGGCACGCCACTATAGCGGCGATAAGATCCCTCTTTGAGGAGTGGCTTGAGAGACGCCACGGCATCCTCACCTTCCGCCTGACGCAGGTCCTCACCAGACACGGTGTGTTCGGGAGGTTCCTGCACCGAATCGGACGAGAGGAAACGCCCGGGTGCTCCCACTGCGAGGATGGACCGGAGGACACGGTGGAACACACCGTGGAGGTGTGCCCTGCTTGGGCGGAGCACCGCCGTGACTCGTAGCGGCGATAGGCGGCGGCGACCTCTCGCGTCCGGCCCTGGTCGAAGTCATGGTCCGGAGCGAGACGGAATGGGATGCCGTCACCACCTTCTGCGAAGCAGTGATGCTAGCGAAGGAGGTGGCGGAGCGGGAGAAGGAGAGAGCAGCAGCTTTCCTCCCCGGCCGACGCCTGTCGGGGCTGCGGGCTGTTCGAAAGAGATACCGCGGCTCCGGAAAGTAAGGGCACTGAAGGATCACGGATGGTTTTTAGTCAGTAAAAGTCTGACACTCCCTTACGCTCCACCCAGAGCGAAAGGCGTCATTAGATGATTTTCCATCCGCAAAAAAAAAGACTACATGTCTTGGTTGGCTTTTTCAATATTCATTGTTACAGTCATAGCGATAGTTGCCACGCTTGGCAGGTGGATTGGCACTCTATCATAGCGACAGTTGCCACGCTTGGCAGGTGGGTTGGCACTCTATATACTGTTTACAAAACGAATTAGTTCATAGATTCATTTTTACAGTCTGTCAAAAGTCATCTGTTTAACACAGCCCTCCCCAATATGTAGCCTCATAAGAGATTTTTTTAATTTATTTTAAGCAGTACTACGATGCTGATATCGTCTTAGTTTTCCGTCTGTTATCTCTTACGGTACCCATGACAATACACCATGGACGCCGTAAGAGGTGAATAAGATGACTATTACGCTCTATTTTTTTATTAAAAAGGGGGGCAAACAAGCATACAGCTCACCTGATGGTAAGTGTCGACCGCCGCCCATGAACAACTGCAACACCAGGGAATCACAAGTGCGTTACCAGCCTTTTAATAACGAGTAAGCTCTTTTCGTGAAGGTCCCTAAGTCGATTCGGTACCAGAAAAAATTGATGGTAGTCAAATCCACAAGGAAGTTGTACGAGGAAGAAAACTTCTAGTAAACCGCACATTGGTAGACCGCCAGTCATCCAGATAGTATGGATGGTATCGTGAGTTTTGTTGCGATGTGCAATGGTGAAATTGAGCGGCTTGAATCAGTTTGAAAAATTCCTCGTAGCACTCCCTGTTGTAGATGCTTTGAAATACGTAAAGAGATGCAACATCTCTTTGCAGTGCCAGTGAGTTTTTATTTGGCATATTTCTTGTAAGTTTTATTGTAAATTTTGTATGGATAAAATCTCATATGCGTTCAAAATACTGCAATAAATAAAATGTGACTTCTCACATAAAAATTGACGTAAAGTTCAATGAATCTTTATTCAGAAGCTATAAAACAATCCGGAAAGTTGCGTTCTACTTAAAATTTTATATTTCGGATCTCAATTTATTGTGATGAGATATGTTCCCCAACATATGAATAATGAGCTGACCGCTGATAATTTTCGTGTGCCTTTTTAGCTACCAAGTTAGTGATAGAAAAAAAAATCGGTTAAGGGTGACAAACGAGCACTCAATCCACCTGATGGTAAATGTGGTCTAAAGAGATCTACATCTATCTTCGATTACGAATTAAAATGCAAATGTGATACCACCCGTAAAGATTAAGATGGAATAGGCCTCATTTCGAGTAAAATGGGTCTCCGGTTTTCTACAATTATTATACGAAATAAAGCAGCATTGAGCTGCTATATTACGCAAGTATTCTGTGAAAGTTTGGTCCTTTTGCGGTCGAGCCGACCCATTCGTGCTACATCGATACTACTTATATAGCTGCAGCGTGGCTTTACCACGTAAAGTATTATTTTTTCTTATGAAACATAAGTGACAAATATTCAGTCAGTACTAAGAGTATTTTTAATTAAATTTTAAAAAGTTATAAGCCTATTAGTGGTCCCGTATATTGAAAATAATTTTTGTATGTCACTGTTTTTGTACTGATAATTTTCACTGATTTCATAAAGTTAATTACTTAGTATGAGTTAAAACGATAATTCATCATCATCATCATCATTACAGCCCTTCACAAGTCCACTGCTGAACATAGGCCTCCCCCAAGTAATGCCACAAAGCACGGTCCTGAGCCACCTGCATCCATCGACTTCCTGCATGTCTTACCAGGTCGTCACTCCATCTAGTGGGGGGTCGCCCTACACTACGCCTACCGGTACGAGGCTGCCACTCGAGAACCTTTCTTCCCCATCGGTTATCGGTTCTTCGAGCTATATGGCCGGCCCATTGCCACTTCAGCTTACTAATCCGTTGGGCTATGTCGGTCACTCTGGTTTTACTGCGGATATCCTCATTTCTGAGTCTATCACGCAGAGAAACTCCAAGCATAGCGCTCTCCATAGCTCGCTGAGCGACCTTAAGCGTCCTCATACGGCCAGCAGTGAAGGACCACGTCTCAGATCCGTAAGTCATCACTGGCAACACGCACTGGTTGTACAATCTAGTTTTTAGAGATTGAGGTATACCTGACGAAAAGATATGTCGTAATTTTCTAAAACGATAATTAGCTTCATTTTAAATATAATTAATATATAATTAATTATATAATTAATTTCATTTTAAATATACTATTCAAATATTTAAAAGTAACGTTTTGATTTCTTTCCTTTATTTCAAGAAACAATAATATACGAGCCAATAATGCTCCATGTCGCCGCAAGGACATTTCTTGTTGACGAGGCCAAAGCTTTAGTTGTCTATTAGTAGTTATAATAATCAACAGTGTAAAATTATTAATATTATTATATTTATATATTATTTATATATTATAATTTAATAACAGCAATTTATCAGAAACATAATATGCTAGTTCTATAAAACTCTTTTGGTTTGCAAATCTATTTCTTGAAAAGTAACTTCCATTAAAACAATTGTCTATTCAATTATTTTTCTAACTAAAATATTGTTCTAAATCGTAGAAATAAATAATTTTCAATTTGATTATTTATCATTGTAGTTAAAATTACCTAAGTAACCTAGTTAATTTAAAGTAAAGTAAAATTACAGGCTACATAAGTCCTACTGTTGCACACAGGCCTCCCCTCATTTCTAAGAGGGTTTTTGGGAAAGGAAGTGTCCGCCGCGGTGTCCCCATGCGTGTTCAAAATCGTGTGTGAAATTCATATGTCTTCGAAATTTTTTTTCTTATGCAGGTTTCCTCACGCTATTTTCCTTCACCGCCGAGCACGTGGTAAATGGTAGTTAATTTAATAAAAAGGTATTTTTTTTATAGAAGAGGGGGCAAACGAGCATGCGGCTCACCT
>CAJQZP010000489.1:0-29000 GCA_907164705.1 Parnassius apollo | reverse complement strand
TCCAGCTTACTAAATCCGTTGGGCTACGTCGGTTACTCTGGTTTTACTGCGGATATCCTCATTCCTAAGTTCATCTCGCGGAGAAACTCCAAGCATAGCCCTATCCATAGCTTGCTGAGTGATTTGAGCTGCCTCATACGGCCAGCAGTAAAGAAACATGTCTCAGATCCATAGGTCATCACTAGCAATACGCGCTGGTTGTACAATCTTGTTTTGAAGTTCTGAGACATTCCTGACAAGAAGATGTGTCATGATCTCCCCGAACGCTGCCCAGTCGAGTTGAATCGACAAGGTAAGTTGAACTTACCTTGTCGGACTATTTGTCCCAGGTAAACATAATCGTCAATAATTTCCTGCATAGTAATTCCTTATATATTAGTTATACAAGGCTTTTGCTGAACACAGCCCATACCCACAGATTGCCTCATATATGGTGTGACGGCCCAATATTATTATTAATAATTAAATTCAATATAAAGGGGCGTCAAAATAGTTTTAAAAGATATCTATTAAGCAATTAAGTTAAATTAATAAACATAAAGTTAATATATTTCAGACATTAGCCCAATAACATAGTAAATTAAAGGCAAAATTATTGTTTTTCGTAATAAATAAATTTATTTAAAAACTTGAAAAAAATATTTAAAATAAGATAAATAATAGAAATACAAGTCAAAAAATATTATAAAATTAAGTTATATAACGTTTATAAGATAATTAGAAAATTTGTTAAAAATTATTTAAGTCATAGGTGGTGTTCATGTATAAAAGAAAATTTTCCTAAGTTGTGGAAGGAGTTCACGTATAAAAGAAATTTCCTAAGTTGTGGAAGGAGTTCACGTATAAAAGAAAATTTTCCTAAGTTATTGAAGGTGTTCATGTATAGATGTCTTGTATGGATGAGCTGCCGGAGATACATTCCTGCTGTTGTACATATATATGGGGTGGTCGGGAGCCCGACTGCCTGAAGTACTGTAGCACAATGACTAGTCCTATATTAGGGACTTATGATATTAAACTCAATGATACAAAAGCAATACTAAAGAAGGTCTCCATGATGAATTTGCATTACAATAGTAGGGTCGTGGGTTCGAACCCTATATATGAATGACTTATGAAAGTAAGGTCTATGATTCAAAAGCAATACTATAGAAGGTCTCTATGATTAATATGCATTACAGTAGTAGGGTCGTGGGTTCGAATCCTATATATACATGACTTATGAAAGTAAGGTCTATGATACAAAAGCAATATTATAGGAGGTCTCCTTGATGCATAAGCATTGTATGGGGTGGTCGGGTGACTGGCTGCTCCTAGTACTGTAGCAAAATGACTAGTCCTTATTAGGGACTTGAAAAGGAATATTATGGTGGCGTGTGTGCTGCTTCACGAGCAATTGGTCCGAGGTAAACTTGGACTCGCTAACCGATGTGTCCTAGACATATCATCTTAGTGCCGGTGGTAAGCGGGTTTGTTGTAGCAATACGGCTTTCCCGTGGACATACCGTTCACCCGTACCGTTTGTGGGCGATGTCGTTGCACATAGCGATGTGTCGTCTAACTTTCGGATTGGGATGATGAGTGTGTTTGGTAGCACTTTTAAGTGTAGCAGGCATACTCAACTTCATGTCTTAGTGCATTAGCGCTATGATACGTGGAGTTTTGTTCATTAGCGTCTTAGTAGCGTGCTACTATGATACGTTGGTGATAATTTTTCTATAACAACAACACAAACTTTGTTACCAAAGTCGATAGGGATCATGTGGGTGTGTTGTGACGGGGCGCCACCCGTATGATAGTTGCATTGATGCTTACTGCTACTTGCGGTATTGCGTCTTGTGATGGATCTGCGGGTGTGCTGCGCCCGATTCGACGCATTCTTGTGGTTCTGGTCGATGGAGGTATACAATTAACATCTTAGTGCCGGTGGTAAGCGGGTTTGTTGTAGGAATACGGCTTTCCCGTGGACATCGCATACCCATACCGTTTGTGGGCGACGTCGTTGCGCATAGCGATGTGTCGACTATCTTTCGGATTGGGATGATGAGTGTGTTTGGTAGCACTTTTAAGTGTAACAGGCATACTCAACTTCATGTCTTAGTGCATTAGCGCTATGATACATGGAGTTCTGTTCATTGGCGTCTTAGTAGCGTGCTACTATGATACGTTGGTGATATTTTTTATATAACAACAATACAAACTTTGTTACCAAAGTCGATAGGGATCATGTGGGTGTGTTGTGAAGGGGCGCCAACCGTATGATAGTTGCATTGATGCTTACTGCTACTTGCGGTATTGCGTCTTGTGATGGATCTGCGGGTGTGCTGCGCCTGATTCGACGCACTCTTGTGGTTCTGGTCGATGGAGGTATGCGGGTGGTGATGTCTGCTGGGATGTATGAGGGACCTTTGGATGGTGTAAGCCCGACGATAGTCGTATTGATGCTTGTTGTGTTCTGCAGCGTTGCGTCTTTGCGATGGTTGTTTGGTGGGACGCTATTCTCAATGGCGCTCTCTGTGTCTTGGTTTGACTTACGCCTGAGTAGCTTTGCCCAAGTCGGGTCCCTTCATTACGGGGCTGCAGACTGTCTGCCCTCCACAATGTTTTATATAACAACATAATATTATATCTCTGTAACTTTCCCACCTTTGAATGATTGAAGGCAACTTGTTGGTGGGTGAGACAAACATGATCGAAAATGCATTTACTCAACGTCAGTGACACAAACCCTTTCTGATGGCGAATTATTACTCTTATCTTATAACTGCCTTTTAGCTATATCTGCCGTTGTATTGGTTGGTGGAGCATATGTGTCGACCTCATGCGGGTGGTAGCTGGCGGGAGGATCTGAGGAGACTCTCAAGGTTGCGGCCGAAAGCCGCACAAGGTGGGACCCCATTCCCTTGAGGTGAGCGGTAGACTCATGACACGCTCTGCGGCTAGTAGCCGTACTGATCATGCAATTGGTGGTGATGCCATACACTTACATCACGTCTGCAGGAGCGGCGGTCTGGCAGGTGGTGGCGCTCACGGAGGGTTTACGGCCAGTGTGCCTATTTGCCTAAACCGTGTGACGTACATTCACTGTGGCTGGATTCGTTCGTATTCTGTATGGCGTTTACACGCATTGACATGCGCGACTTCGGTCGATGTTTGTGCTTACGCACTAACAAGGGGCCAAGCCTCTTTTACTGGTTCGCAGTTATTTTGCTGTGGACTACGGTCCAGTTCCCGAATTAGCGTTCCCTACGGGGGAGTGCATCAAAATGGTTGGCACTCACCGTGCACGGCGTGTGTGGGGCCGTGTACCTCCCCCTACATTTTTTTTAAATAAATGTAGGAGAGCGAAGCCCTTGTATCGGGTATTTTTGTATAAATATATTGTGAGCCTTTTCCAAGCGGGAAGGGATAAATAATAATAAATTAATAAATCAACCTGATACAAGTGGAATAAAGACGTTTTACGTTCTTAACCTTTCTCGAGCCCTGTCTTCGTGAACGGGGTTCACTTAACTTATAAGGCACTACCAACAGCTTTCAATTGCTCTAGCGAATATTCATTCTTCCAAAAGACACCTAAAAGAACTAAGTTACTAAACAAACACAACGTAAATAAGGGTCCTAACTAAGACGATCACGCTAAAAATATTACAAGCGGCCTATTATTAAACCTTTAGAAAGATCATTTAGAAAGACCAAAACATATTTCATTAATCTTGGTCACAAATATATATAATTATTATGAGAGGGGGGGGAAGCGTTACAATGGGTATGTTTTTATTGGTTGGCAACCTCAGTTTTAATTTTTTAGCTCTCTCCTGTTCATCTTCTGGTTTGTGTCGCCTCCCACAACAACACCAACAGGATAGTATAGGATAATAGATTTTCCTATATAGCGGATAATTTGACATCCATATTATTTTTTTGGTATTTGAAATAAATGTGATAGGTGACAACTATGTTTATTTTGTCTAAATCCATACTAATATTATAAATGCGAAAGTGTGTTTGTATTTTAATAAAAATAACTATACATTTTAATTGTAAAATTTTAGTACACAAATGAAACGTTTATTATTGTCATAGATTTAAATAGTATAATAGTGTTTTATATAATATCTGAAATTAACTACGAGACATAAAAATATTTCAAGATTGTGACATATGCCAAATGTAACAAAACAATTCGCAACAAAGGATTTCTGAAATATATATTTGATTGACTGATGAAGAGCTATCGTATCGCAAAGCCATATAAGATTTTGTCGGGATATTTTTCATATTTGAAAAGTTCTAGTCCGCGTGTGATAACTTCAAGGCACGGTTGCTAAGGCCGCCATCGTTTGTTCTAGCGACGCCATACGTCCCTGGATCTCTTACACTGCAGCTTCCAGTTGCGGGACCGTCCTGTGACGCACCTACGTAACGACGCATGCGTCTTGTTACCATAATAAGCAGCCGTCATATTTTGACTTTGACTTTTTTATATTTTCAGTGTAATTTTTAAGTTACTTTATTGTGTTTTTTTTAATTAGTTTTAAGTTATTCTTTTTTGTTATTGTATTTAACTGTTGTGAATGCAGTCCGTGCCCCAATCTAGTGATGGCACGGCGAACGCAACCCTTATATGTACACAGTGCAACAAGTCATTCAAATCTTTAAAAGGCCTCAACATACACACTACAAAAATACACAGGAAATGTATTAGCCAAAACAGTTCACCTTTAGACATACACCCCATTATTCCAAATACGCCTACTTTTGCAGCCAACTTTCCAACTCCATTCCACACATATCTTAGCCATTTGAAAAATTAAAAGAATCCCTCGAGGAGCTCGAATAACCGTTGCTACACATTTGTGAAAATTAATCCAGAAATGTTACATAAGCAATTGTACTCAAGACTGGCAGAACCTATTTTTATTTTCATTCAGCACACTACATATAAAAAAACTGATAAACCAAATTTATCCTTGACACAAAAGATTAAAAATAACTGTGCGGTCAGCTCCTCACCTTCTCCCGCACCTCTAATCAAGCATGATGCCCCTCTTAATCGCAACAAACTCATCGAAAACAAAATCTGTGACGGATATCTCAAAGGTGCCGCTCGCCTCTTGTTCTCCAAAGAGGTGCTTTCACCAGATACCCCTGACATCCTTCAGGCCTTACGGACAAAACATCCTCCAGCTCCAGTAAACCCATATCTTCTCGACCAACCAACAGTATGGCAAGCATGCCTTCAAATTCAAAACAAAGATGTTACGGATGCCATTTTATCTTTTAAACCAGGTTCGGCTGCAGGTTTTGGTGGAATCTCACCCCAACATTTGAAAGACTTAATATCGCATTCTGTGGGTGATGCAGGTGAACTTGTAAATTCGATCACTAAATTAATCAACTTTATGTATTCCGGTAATGTCAATCCAGAAATTGTTCAAATTCTTTTCGGCGCGAACCTCATTGCTCTCACCAATAATGACGGAGGGGTGAGACCAATTACTGTTGGATCAACACTACGACGACTGGCCTCCAAAATTGCTGTTCGACATATTTTACCGAAATTAAATTCGGAATTTGAACCCGTACAGTTAGGCTTCGGTGTAAAAGGAGGGTGTGAGGCAGCCATCCATGCCCTACTTCTTTCCTAACTTATGGACATGTTAGTTAGGCCTGGCGTGTTGCTCAAAATTGATGTCAAAAATGCTTTCAATTCGGTAAATAGGGATACCCTGCTGACTGAAATAAATCAACATGTACCGGAAATATACAATTATCTTCTTCTCAGTTACGCCGACCCAACAAAATTGTTATATCGTTCTAATGAACTATCCTCGGAAGTAGGTTGTCAACAAGGTGATCCCCTTGGACCAGCAATGTTTAGTTTGGCTATAAATCCAATCAATAGTTTAAATTCTAAATTCAATGTTTGGTATTTGGATGACGGAACCTTGGGAGGTGATATGGATGTGGGGAACTTGCAACCTATACATAATATATAACATAAATATACATTCACACACACACACACACGCGCGCATTTAACAAACTACAATTTACACTAATAACATAACATCATACCAATTGGTCGACGCTCATAGGTTCGATCCCGGTGGTGTCATCGATTCATTACCATATAAGGTGCTATCTCGTGAGGCAACGGCTGCAAGCGAGTGGCGGGAGCGCAACGCCTCCTTGTACCTTGATCAGTCAGTTACGTACTACGACGGAGAGAGGTTGTCGCTTTAGCTTACGGACGCTTGCTATTAAAATATTTACGTGTGTAATAAATCCTGTTAACTCTTTTCTCTTAAGCTTCTCTTCGCTTTTCTTTATATCTATAAGCTTGTTTCTTCTTGTAAGTGTTGCATTCTCCTTCTGACTATATAATTAGTGGTGTGACTTTGTATTTCTGTGCAATAAATGTGTTAGTGTACGAAGTGTTGAACATTATTTATCTATACACATAACAACAAATCCACACCCACTACATTGGTGACCCCGATTGAACACAAAAATGAGCAACGTCGAGAACAAGTTCGAAGATGCTAGAACGTTTGCAGGCGACCGCGCCCAGTCTCGCTTAGCAACTACAGAGACGCCGCAAAATGAGCCTACATTAGAACTGTGTAAGGTCGGAGTTCGTGTACCACCATTTTGGCCGGAGGAGCCAGAGATATGGTTTGCCCAGGTGGAAGGTCAATTTAATATATCCGGCATTACAAGTGATGCAACTAAATTCAATTACGTTATCGGTCAGCTGGATAACCAGTACTCAGTGGAGGTAAAAGACATTATAATTAACCCACCAACTAGTAATAAATATGACAAGCTGAAGAACGAGCTAGTTAAGCGGCTGAGTGCGTCCAAAGAGAAAAAGCGCACACCATTATTAATGCACGAAGAAATGGGTGACAGAAAACCATCACAGTTTCTCCGTCACCTGCAAGGTCTTGCTGGCATACAGGTCTCGGATGATTTTATGAAAACCATTTGGATCAGCCGTCTTCCATCTGGCATCCAAACATTTTTAGCAGGCCATCCGCATACATCCATTGAGACACTAGCGGACGTAGCCGATAGGATTCACGACCTGGTACCATCATCGCCCCAGGTGGCATCAACAAGTCGTTCTCATAATGAACCGGTGTACAACGACCTTGCGAAAGAAGTTGCAGCGCTTAGAAAAGAAGTGCAAGCGCTTACTCACAGCGCTTACAGCACAGCAGAAGTAGACCACGATCACGCTCTAAACGAGATACTCGTAAAGGTCGCTCTTCATCAAGGTCTCAGTCCAGCTACAGAAAATTTCCTTTATGCTGGTACCACTCCAAATTCGGCGATAAGGCAGATAAATGTGTACGCCCATGTGACTATCGGTCGGAAAACTCCAAGGGCAATCGGTGATGTCGACCGACGATTGCCCCTACTCAACTGGTCGTCTATTCGTAACCGACCGCATCTCGAAGACTCAGTTCCTGGTCGATACAGGAAGCGATCTCTGCGTCTTTCCTCGGTCGTTGCTACGTGAACGTCGTGCTCGGACTACATACCAGCTAAGTGCAGCCAACGGTTCTCATATAGACACTTATGGTTATGTACATTTAAACTTAGATTTTGGCTTACGTAGAATATTCAAGTGGCGTTTTGTAGTTGCAAATGTAACAAAGCCGATTATTGGTGTAGTTTTTTTAAACTATTATAGTATAATTGTAGATTGCCGTAACAAGCGTGTTACTGATAGTACAACATCTATGGTAGCCACTGCCTCACAAGTAAAATTAACCAATATTTCATCAATTAAGGTTTTAACTGGTAACACAAAATACCACCAAATTTTAACAGAATTTTCGGAAATTACCCGACCAGCTGGTATACACCGCACTATACAGCATAACACAGTTCACCATATACGTACGACACCAGGACCTCCAGTTTCTTGTTCACCTCGTCGCCTCGCTCCAGATAAACTGAAAATAGCCCAACAAGAGTTCCAATCCATGCTAGATAATGGGATAGCTAGGCCTTCTGAAAGTTCTTGGTCTTCGCCACTCCATTTAGTTCCAAAAAAAGATAATGGTTGGCGTCCTTGCGGGGACTACAGAATGCTTAACGCTTGAACGGTGCCCGACAGATATCCGATCAGGCACATTCAGGACTTTGCACATAGTATTGGCATTGGCCGTTAGTTTGGACATTGCGAAGGCCTTCGATCGGGTTTGGCACAAAGCGCTTCTTTCGAAGCTCCCTTCCTATGGGCTTCCCGAGAAATTGTGCGATTGGATCACCAGTTTTCTTGCAGATCGGAGCATCAAGGTCGTTGTAGACGGTGCAAGCTCCGATTGCAAGCCTATTAATGCTGGTGTTCCACAGGGCTGCGTGCTATCGCCAACGCTGTTTCTTCTGCATATCAATGATATGTTGCAGACCCGTAACATTCATTGCTATGCAGATGACAGCACTGGTGATACTCTTTACACCGGCCGAGCCAATATTTCTCGGGAAAACGTCTCCGAGTGCCGGGACAAACTTGTGTCTGAAGTCGAGTCTCTGCTGGACAGAGTCTCGGATTGGGGGCGACTAAATCTAGTCCAGTTTAACCCCCAGAAGACACAAGTTTGCGCGTTAACCGCTAAAAAGAACCCCTTTGTCGTATCCCCTCAGTTTCAAGGCACTCCCCTTGTTGCCTCAGCCAGTATCGGAATCCTCGGCGTCGACATATCGAGTGACGTGCAGTTTCGTGGTCACTTGGAAGGGAAGGCCAAATTGGCCTCTAAAAAGCTTGGCGTGCTCAGCAGAGCGGGACAGTATTTCATGCCGGCACACCGCCTGCAACTTTACAAGGCGCAGGTTCGGCCGCACATGGAATACTGTTCCCATCTCTGGGCTGGGGCTCCCCAGTACCAGCTCCTTCCACTTGACCACATCCAGCGCAGAGCGGCTCGAATCGTCGACGACCGAGTGCTTTCCGATCGGCTCGATTCTCTGGCACTGCGAAGAGATGTTGCATCCCTTTGCATTTTCTTTCGCATATACCATGGAGAGTGCTCTGAGGAATTGTTCGGATTAATCCCAGCCGCCAAATTTCGTGAACGCACTACGCGGCAAACGTCCCGATACCATCCACACCATCTGGATGCTTGGCGGTCCACCACTGTACGTTTCAAAAGGAGTTTTCTTCCGCGTACAACCTCTCTGTGGAATAATTTACCACCAGCGATTTTTCCGGACCGATACGACCTGGGGACCTTCAAGAAAAGAGCTTACTCCTTTCTAAAGGGCCGGCAACGCGTCTGCAATTCCCCTGGTGTTGCAGTTGATCATGGGCGGCGGTAGTCACTTAACATCAGGTGAGCCACATGCTCGTTTGCCCCCTCTTCTATAAAAAAAAAAAAAAAAAAAAAAAGTATATCTGGTTGCAAAATTTTTAGTACATTAGACTTAGTCAAGGCTTACAACCAAATACCAGTTAGTCCTGAAGATGTACCAAAAACTGCAATAACAACGCCTTTTGGACTCTTTGAGTTCCCATTCATGGGTTACGGTTTACGGAATGCTGCACAAACGTTCCAGAGGTTTGTGGACGAAATGATAAGGGGACTCGACTTCTGCTATTGTTATTTAGACGATTTTTTAATTTTTTCAAAGGACGAGGCACAACATGAACAGCATTTGCGTGCAATTTTTCAAAAACTAAAAGAATATGGTATGCTAATTAATACATCCAAGTGTGTTTTTGGTGCTCGAGAAGTATCCTTTTTGGGATATCACATCTCGGCATCAGGCACCAAACCACTAGACACTAAAGTAGAAGCCATAAAAAACTTCCCATTGCCCACCAATGTTCGTCAACTTCGACGATTTCTGGGCATGGTCAATTTTTATAGGCGATTTTTACCACGTGCTGCAGAAATACAAGCACCGCTTAACGCCTTGTTGGCAGGCGTAATAAAGAATAACCAGCCTATTACACTATCTGGTGAGTCTTTAAATGCATTTAAAATATGCAAAGAAAGCCTTTCTGAGGCATCGTTATTAGCGCATCCAGATTGCCAAGCAAAATTGGCTTTAGTCACTGATGCTTCGGATAATGCAATTGGAGCTGTCCTACAGCAGTTAAAAGAAGACGCGTGGCAGCCACTAGCATTTTTTCTCCCGAAAGCTGAACGCTTCTCAGACAAAATATTCCCCTTATGACAGGGAGCTCCTAGCAATTTATGAGGCTATTAAATATTTTCGCTACATGTTAGAAGCAAGAAATTTCACAGTATATACGGACCACAAGCCAATCAGTTTCGCATTTCATGCAAGGAAATCCAACTGTTCACCTAGGCAGTATAGGCACTTAGATTATATAGCCCAGTTTACTACTGATATCAGGCATTTTTCCGGTAAGGACAACGTTGTTGCCGATACACTTTCACGTGTAGAGGCATTGGAGGCGCCTATTGACTTAGAAGCATTAGCTAAAAGCCAAGCTTCTGACCTTGAGCTTGAAAAGCTCATAAAAGAAGGCTCTTCACTACGCCTAGAAAAACTTACTATACCCGGGAGTCGAACCCCATTGTACTGCGACGTCAGTACACCGAATTCCCGGCCATTTGTAACCAAGTTTTTCCGAAAACTAGTTTTTAATACTTTACATTCGCTCAGTCATCCAGGCGCTAACGCAACCGCCAGGTTAGTGGCAGAACGTTTCGTGTGGCCGAAAGTTAGAAAAGACTGTCGGGAGTGGTCACAAACGTGTTTACCATGCCAACGTTCGAAAATATATCGGCATGTTAGCTCACCTATAGGCACGTTTAAAATACCGCGTGCAAGGTTTAAACAAATTCACATCGATCTGGTAGGGCCATTGCCATTGTCGGATGGCTACCGTTATTGTCTGACGTGTGTTGACCGCTTCACAAGGTGGCCCGAAGCTGTTCCGATCGCTGATATAACAGCAGAAACGGTTGCGAAGGCTTTGTTATCTTGTTGGATAGCTCGATTTGGCTGCCCCACAGACATTATAACTGACCGCGGTAAGCAATTCGAGTCAAACCTTTTCCAACAACTCGCCAAAATAGCCGGATTCCAGCACAAACGCACGACGGCTTACCATCCGGCAAGTAATGGACTGGTGGAACGATTCCATAGGCAGCTTAAATCTTCCATAATGTGTCATACACGAGAAAAATGGACCGAGTCACTGCCATGGGTATTGTTAGGCATACGCAGTTCGTTCAAAGAGGACTTGCAATCATCCTCTGCTGAATTATTGTATGGTGAACCTTTATCTTTGCCCGGAGAATTTTTTGAGCCCAGTGCCAGCGGTACAACGGACATAACCGAATTTGCATCCCGCATTCGCGCGTTTGCTCAAAAATTACGTCCAGTGCCTATGTCTCACCATAACAATAAAAACGTCTTCATTTTTAAAGATCTTGCCCACAGCAACCACGTATTTGTACGTGAGGACGCATCACGTGGATCCTTGCAGCCTAAATACAGCGGTCCTCACAAAGTCCTCACTAGAAACGACAAAATATTTAAGGTCTTGGTTAACGGGAAGGAAGTTACGGTTACAATTGATCGCCTTAAACCAGCCCATATACTATGTGACGCATCATCATCATCATCATCATCATTACAGCCCTTCACAAGTCCACTGCTGAACATAGGCCTCCCCCAAGTAATGCCACAAAGCACGGTCCTGAGCCACCTGCATCCATCGACTTCCTGCATGTCTTACCAGGTCGTCACTCCATCTAGTGGGGGGGTCGCCCTACACTACGCCTACCGGTACGAGGCTGCCACTCGAGAACCTTTCTTCCCCATCGGTTATCGGTTCTTCGAGCTATATGGCCGGCCCATTGCCACTTCAGCTTACTAATCCGTTGGGCTATGTCGGTCACTCTGGTTTTACTGCGGATATCCTCATTTCTGAGTCTATCACGCAGAGAAACTCCGAGCATAGCCCTCTCCATAGCTCGCTGAGCGACCTTAAGCGTCCTCATACGGCCAGCAGTGAAGGACCACGTCTCAGATCCGTAAGTCATCACTGGCAACACGCACTGGTTGTACAATCTAGTTTTTAGAGATTGAGGTATACCTGACGAAAAGATATGCCGTAATTTCCCGAACGCTGCCCAGCCGAGTTGAATCCGTCGATTGACCTCTCGGTCGAAGTTGGACTTACCTAGTCGGACTATTTGTCCCAGGTAAACGTATTCGTCAACAACTTCGAGCATAGTGCTCCCAACAACTACCGGCATAGGTGTGACATGGACATTGAACATGATCTTTGTTTTGTCCATGTTCATCTTAAGACCTATCCGTTGGGAGGCACTATTGAGGTCATTGAGCATAGTGCTTAAGTCCTCCAGCGATTCTGCCATAAGGACTATATCGTCGGCAAATCGAAGGTGAGTGATGTACTCGCCATTGATGTCAATACCGTATCCTTTCCAGTCCAGTAGCTTGAAAACGTCTTCCAATGCAGCGGTGAAGAGTTTCGGGGATATAACGTCACCCTGTCTTACACCTCTCTGCAGTTGGATAGGTTTCGAGCTCTGGT
Source organism: Parnassius apollo (assembly GCA_907164705.1). Taxonomy (NCBI): domain Eukaryota; kingdom Metazoa; phylum Arthropoda; class Insecta; order Lepidoptera; family Papilionidae; genus Parnassius; species Parnassius apollo. The sequence goes on along the minus strand of CAJQZP010000489.1, from coordinate 16,441 downwards.
TCTGTACTCGGATAGCCATCGTAGCCCTACTGTACAAACACTTCAGCACTTCGATATACCGACAGTCAACTTGGCACCGCTGAAGGGACTGTAGCACCGCCCAAATTTCGACGGAATCAAAGGCTTTCTCATAGTCCACATACGCCAGGCAAAGTGGCAGATTGTACTCTTCAGTCTTCTGTACAATATGCCGCAGGGTATGTATGTGGTCTATGGTACTGAAGCCTTTTCGGAAACCGGCTTGTTCGGGAGGCTGGAAGTCGTCAAGTCTGCGTGCGAGACGATTCGTAATGACTCTCGAAAACAGCACGTAGACGCGGCTCAGAAGGGAAATCGGTCTGTAGTTCTTTAAGAGAGCGTTGTCGCCTTTCTTAAAGAAGAAGACCACCGCACTTCTGCTCCACGCCTCTGGAGTAGTGCCACCATGGAGGACGGAATTGAAGAGCTTCTGAAGGACTTCAAGTACCGGTGTTCCACCCGCTTTCAGAAGCTCCGCTGTAATTCCATCCTCGCCTGGGGCCCTGCCGTTTTTAAGGTGCTGGAGAGCCATTCTAATCTCGCTTAGACTGACGTCCGGGATATCATCGGAATAGTGACGCATCAGATAAACTCGAATTTAATAATGCTGTAAAAACCACGAAAGAACACATAACACGTTCAGGACGTCGTGTAAAATTTACCGATTTTTATCGCCCTTAGCCAGGTCTCTGGTGGGGGGTGATGTGGGGAACTTGCAACCTATACATAATATATAACATAAATATACATTCACACACACACACACGCGCGCATTTAACAAACTACAATTTACACTAATAACATAACATCATACCAATTGGTCGACGCTCATAGGTTCGATCCCGGTGGTGTCATCGATTCATTACCATATAAGGTGCTATCTCGTGAGGCAACGGCTGCAAGCGAGTGGCGGGAGCGCAACGCCTCCTTGTACCTTGATCAGTCAGTTACGTACTACGACGGAGAGAGGTTGTCGCTTTAGCTTACGGACGCTTGCTATTAAAATATTTACGTGTGTAATAAATCCTGTTAACTCTTTTCTCTTAAGCTTCTCTTCGCTTTTCTTTATATCTATAAGCTTGTTTCTTCTTGTAAGTGTTGCATTCTCCTTCTGACTATATAATTAGTGGTGTGACTTTGTATTTCTGTGCAATAAATGTGTTAGTGTACGAAGTGTTGAACATTATTTATCTATACAGATAACAACAAACTCCACACCCACTACATGGATACTGTGTTTTCTGACCTTTTTCAATCATAAATAATTTAAGCTTAACAAATAGTAAATGCGAACTTTTTTATAAATAACTGCAACTTAAATTTAAATGACGTAAAACACAAATTTAATATTTTGGCACCAAATATTAAAATAGTTAACAGTAATTCCCTTTACCTTTTAGGTTCTCCAAATTTTAATGAATGAGAGTTTTCCTATATTAAATTTTTTATAGAATAAGGGTAACAAACGAGCACACAATCTACCTGATGGTACGTGGATGCTGTGACCCATATACATCTACTTCTATCCACGATTAAGAATCTAAACGAACCTAGAGGACTAAAATACTAGGCTGCACTAAAAGTATCGGGAATGTAATATTTCCACTGTTCCTGTCATATTAAAATCTTTTTAATCGAAAACTCCGTGGTTTTAAAATTAAATAAAATTTATTTATTCAAAAAAAGATTCTCGGTCTTGTCGCAAGGTTTTGTCAAACTTGTTAAGTCGTTGAGAAAATGGAATTGACTCAAGAAAATTCAAGAGCGATGATTTATTATGACTTTCGAAGTGGTTTAACACAAAAACAGTGCGTTGACCGGATGATTTCTGCATTGGGTGAAGAAGCCCCATCAAAATCCACAATTTATTGCTGATTTGCTAAATTTCAACGTAGACGTGTCAAGCTCAGTGATGATCCCCGTCAAGGTCGTCCAAAAACTGCAGTCACCCAAGAAAACGTTGATGCTGTGCGTAAGCTTATTGAGGAAGATCGACATGTGACATACCGCGAAATTCAGGCAACTTTAGAAATTGGTATGAGTCAAATACAAATAATCTTGCATGAACAATTAGGTGTAAAAAAGTTGTTTTCCCGATGGATAGCGCATTCGCTCTGTGAAGAGCAAAAAGCGGCTCGCGTTACTTGGTGCGTCAGAACTCTCGAAAGATTCCACGCAGGATCCTCAAATGCTGTATACAACATCGTATCAGGTGACGAATCCTAGATATACACGTACGAACCCGAAACAAAAAACCACTCACGAGTTTGGGTGTTCGAAAATGAGTTAAACCAACAAATATTGTTCGTTCACGGAGTGTTTGTCTCCAAAACCGGCCATGTTACGACTATTCCACTTGAGAGACAAAGAACGGTTAATGCAGAATGGTATGCTAGCATTTGTTTGCCACAGGTCGTTTCTGAACTCCGTAAAGACAACTGCAACCGCCGCATCATCCTCCAACACGACAATGCGAGTTCTCACACCGCACACAGAACAAGAGTTTTTAGAGCAAGAAAACATAGAATTATTAGATCATCCGCCGTACAGCCCCGACCTAAGCCCTAATGATTTCAATACTTTCCCTAAAATAAAGAATAAATTGCGTTGACAGAGATTTTCATCACCTGAAGAAGCTGTGGACGCCTACAAAACGGCCATTTTGGAGACCCCTACTTCCGAATGGAATGGTTGCTTCAATGATTGGTTCCATCGTATGGAAAAATGTGTCAAATTTCGCGGAGAATACTTCGAAAAGCAATAAATAAATTTTTTAATAGTAATGTTGTGTCACTTCCTTGATTCCCGAAATTTTCAGTGCCGCCCTCGTAGTCCCTGGTTACCAGTAAAAAGCATCACCGGTTCTATATATATATATATATATATATATATATATATATATATATATATATATATATATATATATATATATATATAAACAAAGCATAGAATAAAAAATTCAAATACATATGAGGTTCGCGCACACGTATTGGGGCAACTCTAGGAAATGAGAGGAGGCCTGTGCCCAGCAGTGGTACGTATATAGAGGCTGTATCTTTAACTAACTTTAATAAAGTAATCCAATTAGTTATCATCATCATCATTACAGCCCTTCACAAGTCTACTGCTGAACATAGGCCTCCCCCAAGGTATGCCACAAAGCACGGTCCTGAGCCACCTGCATCCATCCACTTCCTGCATGTCTTACCAGGTCGTCACTCCTGCCAGTGATGACCTATGGAACTGAGACGTGGTCCTTTACTGCTGGCCGTATGAGGACGCTCAAAGTCGCTCAGCGAGCTATGAAGAAGGCTATGCTCGGGGTTTCTTTGCGTGATAAACTTAGAAATGAGGATATCTGCAGTAGAACCAGAGTGAGACATAGCCCAACGGATTAGTAAGCTGAAGTGGAAATGGGCCAGCCATATTGCTCGAAGAATCGACAACCGTTGGGGAAAAAAGCTTCTAGAGTGGCAGCCTCGTACTGGTAGGCGAAGTGTAGGGTGACCCCCACTAGATTCAATTAGTAATGTACGTAAAATACTTCTATCATTAATATTGTTATTATTATTTCAGGAAAATACATAAGCCTTCTTTGCAATGTCGACTAAGTTTTGAAAGACAAAGTTAGTTCGCATTAATTTCAAATTTCACATACGAGTATATTACACCCTAACCTGCAACACAAAGCTGGAATGCCTTTTTCAAATATACTTTATTACAATTATTTAATTTTTCACTTATAACAGCCGAATAAATTTACTTGTTTAGGGATACAAGTGCATAGTTGCCATACTTGGCAAGTGGGTTGACAATCGCAGTTATTATTTTTATTTTCACGTTACAATTTCATGTCTTTTTTAAACGGTACCCTCCACACTAGGATTTTCTACTGTATCGTGGGAGCAGTTTTAAATTATAAACTTCACTAGGACAAACATCCAAATCCGGAATAATTATTTGTAGGCCATACTACCTGCTCCGTGTGGGATTCGAATCCGCAGCTTTTAGCGATGTAACTCACTGCTAAGCCACTGCGCCACGGAGCCGTCAATTAGGAACACGCTTCTGTCCCTCTTCTGGTTTGTTTCCCGTTGTCATAAATGACGTTAGAGTAAACAAGCATTTTATATTTAAGTAAGTGTCAATTTGTTTTTCCCTTAGTTAGCTTTATCTCCTAACATATAATTAAAATTGAAGCTAACAAGCAGCTAGCCTGGTCCACGTTTCTCCTGCCACCTCTACAACGTCGCGCACCAGCGCGCCCGCCCCTCATTGATTCTGGCCACATGTCCTGCCCATCTCCACTTCAGTTATCACGCCAATTTGGCTGCGTGTATCATATTTATTCTCAGCGATTATTCTTGTGTAAATATAAGAAATCATTAAATGCTAAAAGTACTTTTACTTTTCCTTTGTGCTTTTACTTCCTTTCATATTTATAAAAGTTTGTAGTAATAAAAATAATGTCCTCCAGACAGAATTTCGGCCACGGCGGCCTGCCTCAACGGAGTTTAGCCATCGGCGCAGGACAGGATTATAGTGCCCAAGTGTATGCACAAGTACTGGTGCACTCTCTATTCCCTCACTCTCATAATTCAATGGGACGGTAAACCGACACGACCGGAGAGAGATCAGGCGCAGGACCAACGGCTTTACGTGCTTTCCGAGGCACGGGGGTGAGACACCGCCAACTTCCTGACTTCGGGCAGTTACTGAGAACTTCTTGACGGAAAATTCAATAATTGATTTTTGGCCCCACCGGGATTCGAACCTAGGACCTCATGATCAGCAGTCGCACTACTACAACCACTAGACCAACGAGGCAGTTTGTAGTATATATGTGGTAGCTAAGATGTTGGGCATTCCTTTTTAAAATTTTATAGTGTTAGAGCAGGGTGTTTGGCACAAAATTGCTAAACCACAATCGCAAATGCTACAATCTACCTTATACTCAAATATAAAGGAAATCTGGACATAAATCATGGATATTATAGTAAAAATAACGATAAAGTTATTCTTACGTTTGGCAGGCAATTTGGCCAAATATCATCTCTCAGAATAACCACACGTAACAAAGGTGTACTTTGACGCTACTTCCCGTCGCCGGTATGTGCTTTTAATTATTATTTTATAGAAGTAGGGTAACAAAAAAGCATACAGTTCACCTGATGGTAAGTGAATGCTGTGGCCCATAGACATCTCAATCTATTTTCAACTAAGAAATAAAAATGTGGATGGGTTGTCACCCCATGAGCACTAAGATAGAATGTCTTTTTGCCAAGAAAAAGTGCCACTGGTTCTCTACATCCATCATACAGGATACAGCTGCCTTAAGTTGCTATTTCACACTAGTATTTGTTATATAAATAATAAATCATAAGGTAACCTGCTGAATCATAAGGAACTGGAATGCCACGATTCTTTTCTCACTTTTTAGTCCCTTAACAAGGACAAATCCAGCTATGCAGCAGTGGCAAGGAGCTTACTTTTAAAATGAATTCTGAAATTTATGCTAAATAGAAATAACCGTTGAGGCTTAAATTAAAGCTGTATATTGTATTATTCATACATTCGTCCTATGCTTAAGTACCCACAGAAATGTCGCATCTGAACAAATTAATTTCATAACCTATAGGTTATGAAATTATTTGGAATATATTCCATGAAAGGAATTAGGAATAATTTGTTTTATTATTAAACTATAATACTTTTTTATTGATTAAGTATCTTATTAACCGATGAAAAGTAATTTCTTGGTTTTTACTGACATTTCTTGAATTATTTGTGCAATATCTAAGTACACACGACGGCATATTTTTTATCAACAGATTTATTTTTAAATCAACACAAAACGTGACAACTCTACAAGCGCCTAGCGAGTGACTGATAAGTGATAATTAAAGTGCGGTGTAAGCACTAGCGGTGGGTAGTAGCGGCTTCTTTGAGTAACGAAACGAAACTATCTATCGAATATCAATAGCGGCTTTTGAAACACTCTATTTTAATAGAGGGTTTTGAAACACTATTTTAATAGCGGCTACAATAGAGTGTTTCACGACGTGTTCAATTGCAAAACGTTGCGACCGTTGTTACCGTTCCGTATAGAATTAGACATGGTGTTAATGGTTAAATTTATTTATTTGTTAAATCAGTTCGCACGGTTTGATAAAAATATCACTTCAAAGTACACTGGCATTACTTCGAGACATTTTTGATAACTATCACATAAAGTTTTAGTATTATTTTTACACTTAGTTACTTACACTAATTACTGTACAATTATTATTATCAACACTAATATATACAATTGTATTTAGTTCTTATTTTACTAAAAATATTATTATTGTTGCACAAAAAGGAAACAAACGCGCCTAAAAAGTAAAAACAAACCGTGTCATTACACTTAAACACAAGACTAATTTAAACCGGGCCAAGGCCACTTAAATTATGGTATTTGAACTATCTTTTGTTAAAAACATGTACACTTACTTTCTCATTGCTAATATCGCATCTATACGAAGGGAATAGTCATAGGTCAAATGCAAAAGCACACGTGCTCACTCGACTTTCGACGACCGGTGGTACTTCTACCACAGCGTAAAGAGTCAATTTCTTTACTCATGTGCTTCTACTTCAACATCCGAAGCCGTCGCCGATGCGTCGCGAAAATAGCCGAATAAATGTTTTGTTACTGATCGCTCGTTCGTGATTCGTGAAACGTGAATCGTGTTACTGAGTAAAACGTCTACTGTAATAGATAGTTTCGTTGCACTGCAATAACACGCTACCCGCTATTGTGTGAATAGATAGTTTCAGTAACTAGTTACGTTTCGTAACGACCACTCCTAGTAAGCACCGCAGTTGAATGGAACAGAGTAGCTGAATGCAGTGTCGCCTCTAGTACGAAGTACATAATAGCTCAATGCAGCTAAAACAACAATTAAGTACCTAATAATAAGTGTTAAAGTGACTTGAACATCAATTCGACATAAGAATTATTAAAGGTTTTTAACTCTAAAAGTGCAGTTTATAGTGAGTAAAATAATTTTTCAGTGCATAAAAAGATCAAATAATCTTTTGAAAAGTGTGTGTGGTAAATATAAATCGTTACAAAAATTAAAAACCCGGTCAAAACATTCGTAAACAAAAATATTGCATGACATCTATCGACGTGTTGCTAAATTAGCACAATTGATCGTTATTTTAATACTAATATGGTACTGTGATTAGCCGAAAGAGGGCATTGAATAACATTACTTTACAGAGAGAAAAAAGAGACTTGAAATATAATAAAGACTAAAATGGAGTACCAAAATATTACCTTTCGTTCTTAAAAGACCAAAAAATTAAATGAATCACCAAACATGTCATTTATATCGACCAACTCAGATTACAGCAAGAAGCTTACCAGATTTATACAACGCACAGTTATAATGAGGACTGTTAGTGCTACAAAGAGCATATATTAAAATTACAGCAGGGACTACAAATAGCGCATGCTAAAATAGATAGTTTAATCTCGGAAAACAGCAATCTTAAACAGCAAATTAATTAACATGGACGGAAAAAAATCACTTATTCTCTAACAACGAAGAAAATATAAAAAAATCTATAAGAAAACAATTTGAACATGAGTAGTGGAGATCTTGGACTAAAAACAGACAACGACATTGTACCAACAGATGGCGACACTAGTAAATACGCAAACAACAACAAAATATATATATCCGTGTCTGAAGGGGTTCCAGAAACTCAAAAATTAGGATGTGGCGTTGATACACAAGAAATGTCAATGTATAAAACCAGTCACAATCAACCACAAGATGGCACTAAGAACTACGTAAATATTATTCTGCCCTGATACGGAAGAAGGCGGCTAAGCCACAAAAGTATGCTTCGAGAAATTGAAAAAAAGCGCGAAATTGGTTTTCTTGATAGATATCACCGAAAAAATATTTCAACTATTGTAATCCATTTAAAAAAAAATTACGAATCTTTCATAAATATTTTTGAATGAAATTAGTGGCCTACTGTTCTGTGAACTCTGAAAATGTAGTTAACGTAAGAATTGAAGCATTATATTTGAATATTAATTACATTATAAAAGGCCGTTAAGTATACCTTAACTGCTTTTTTAGTATAGCATTTACAATAATCATACGCAAAAATGCGGCTAACCTACTTTAACTTTCTTTTGATTTTTGACGCTTTGTTTAAATTACACACTTAGACTACACTTTATTGCTGTTAAGTGATATGACTGCCTTATAGTACAGTTTATCAGAAAATAATCAAATTAAATAGAATTCCAATTAAACTAAAAGGTAGTTAAATGTACATCAATTTCACGGAACCGCTTTTTTAGTTAGCATTAGCATAGCTATATTTTTGTTATGTAAATTTGAAAAGTTGTTAAGTGTAAAATAAAATGTGCTTTAGTTTAAAGAATATCAAAACATGCTTAGCACAAACAATTATAAGGAAAAACAAGGGATTATTTTTTATTCTTAAAGAACCTGTTTTTTTATTTTGAAATGTGATTTTCTGCTCTACTAAACCGTTTTCAATCATAATTCTTCATCCTGTGCTAAATCCGATCTGACGAATCTGATTTATTTACAGATTTTTTTATCATGGAAATTGGTAGGTGGCATGAAGTATGATATCGACTGATTGTCGTCTTCTTACGGTCTCCACTACAATCTACAATCTCCACTGACGGTACATAGTCCATTCTTTTACAGAATCATCAGAGTCAAAATCTTCCCCGCGTTATTATTAATAATGGCGCTCTTCTACTGATACTGGAAGACGTATTGTAGATGGCAAGGAGTAACTAATTTTACAGAATTTTACTTATAGATAGACATAGACTTCTTTGAATTTGGAGCTATTCAGCGGCATGTTTACTGAATTCAAAGTTTCACCGGAGTTTAAATCTTTATCGGCTTATTCAATGTAACGATGCTCTTTGACATATTTGGTGTTATTATGGGACATATTCATCGGCGGCACACGGTTTTTATCTAAAGCGATCATTCTTAAAAAAAATAAATTAAATAAAATGTAAATTCATTTTATTTTAATTTTATTTTTTTAAGACATTTTTCTGGACTTTCAGACTTTTGGTCCATAAAAGTGTTAATACAACAGAAAAAAACCACACTAAAACATTAATTTAAATATTTTCCGGGCTAGTTTGTGACACTTGGTATACACGCATGTGTGTATATCCAGTGTCTCCATGTATGTATACCCAGTGTCCTTGACTGGACATTCTGGTTTACCACTAATAACCTTCAGAATAGTATTGGAGCTCCCTCGCACTTTGCATATAAGAGACGTGATACGTTGGCGTAGTACTACATCCCTGATGCACAGCAAAATCACTCTAAAGGCTATATTGAACTATACAATTAAATATAATATAATCATTACAATTATATACATCACTTATAGATGGTACCATTTCTTCATAATAAAAAATATTCAAAGCGTTTTATTCGTTTTTCAGTTAGGTGAATTCATTGTGTATCTTTATTTTGGTGTTATGAGATATCAAGTTGAACATCCCGCTTATATTTTGGAATTGATAAAATTTTGTAAATTGATTCAGAATCACTTATGAGATCCATAGAGTATGATCAAGACCAAAGTGAATCAATTATACTCCCTCCTTGTCCTAGACATTCTTAACAATTGTAGTACGCCGCATTCCATGCCAGCATCACAATTTATCCAAGCTCACTAAAAAAAATTTTAAAGCAGTATATCTGGCAACACTGTATCCACCCGTCCGTCAATGCAACCTCATTGCGTTTTTTTGTGCCAGCTGTCACAGTGTGTTTTATAATTTTTGTTGTAAAAATTAAATATGTTTAGTGTAAAATCAAATATTTTGTATCCAAAACCTACTACAAATAAATTTATTACGTATCTGCGTGGTAATAATTTGATTATGTACTTGGGAAAATGGGAAAGGAAGATATTCAAAATGGAGCTAACCGATCAAAGGTAAACAAAAAATCCTATTGTTCGAGGTAGGTGCACGTGTATATAAAATAAATAAAGTTAAAACATTTATTACCTAAATAATAAAATCAGATTCACTGTGCCCATTTATTAACAAGTATTATCGAACAATTTCACTATTAAGGGTTAATAACATAACCTCGTCACTCATATATTGTGAAATAGTAAATAGGTATTTTAACCTATAATTGTGGGTTGAGATACATTGTACAGGGATACGTTGAGAAATTTTAAGTGATATATATTAATGTTTTTATTACTTTCATTTACTTCCGTTGGACAGTCGCCATTATCAGTCAGAAAATTGGGGCAGCAGACCCGGAAATTATAAACCCTGAGATTAGTTGTATACCCTGAGATTATAACTAAACTTTCTTTAGTATCAGAAAATCCAGATTATGAAAAGAAATAAGTGCTATAAATAAACTTAACTCATAAGATTATTAAGGTTATGTAAACCTTTAACATCCACAAAAAAATTGGCAGAACAGGGGAGAGTCAGTTTACTAGTCCTTAAAATTGTTAATTCCCAAATAAATGGGATTTAATAGATGCATTTTTAAATATAAAGACAGTTTATTATTACATATTATTTTGTAGACACATAAAATAAAAAATAAAAAGCTACATAATATGACACCCCTCTATCAGGCATTGAGTGTTGGTAGGCCTATGTGCAGCTGTGGACTTATATAGACTGTAATGGATGGATGGATAATATGACAAGAAAATAAGAAAAAATGTGATATGAGAACTGTTTTACCTTGATATGAAATATCTAAAGGTTACAAGTTAAATACACATAAAATATAAGTAAGCAAAAAGTGAGTAAAAAATAAGCATTTATAGGCTGTTTAGAAAAATCTGAAAGATTGAACCAAACCTATTATTTAAATTATATCCCTTGTGATATATTTGGCTTCACATGTTGCGAATGAAACCAGATTTGACAGATATGCAAAACAAAAATAGTATTGTAAGCATCAGATTGAATTACAATATATTGTTAAATTATTAAAAGAATAATAAAAAGACAACAGATAGCCTGTAAAATGTTTCATGACTTAGATTATTGTCAATTTTAAAAAATTAACAAAATATAATTAAAAAACTTGGTATAGAAGGTAAACGATAAATTATTATTATTGAGATAGTAAAACGAATATAATATAATAATTATTATATAACAATTAATATAACAAGACGATAAAATAATATGGAGAAATTTCGCTGATAGGCAATTAAATTAAAATCGAGACCATGATTAATTAATTCAAATTAAACATAGGCACATTATTGCATTCGAGCTGTTTTATGTAATTTAATATAACCTAAGTAACAAGAAAGAAAGAATTTTTAGCATCATTAGGTTTTAAATAGAATGATGAGTTGCAAATGCATTAATGGCCTGCAGCTGTACATAAAACATCAATCTGGGAAAATATAAAAATTACATATTTCACTTATTAAAACAGTGGTAAATTAAACAATTAAAAAGAAATTTAAAAATAATTATAGGAAATAATTTTCTATTGTAAGATATTAAAGAGTTATGACAAGTTAAAAATAAGTAATATGTGAAGTAATAATTAAAAAATAAAATAAAAATGGATTTATTCAGTAAAATTAATTATGGTATCATTCATACCTATCATGTTATTATTATCACCTTCATAACTAAAACTGGGTATGGTAAAAGCACAATAGAGTTATGCTGACAGATGCATACACTGATTGCCAAAATATGTTAACAACATAATAAATTGTTGTAGTAAGAGGGAATTATGTAAAATACTGATATAAATAGTGACTAGATAGATTGTGCATAACCCATTTTGGTTGCTATTAGTAAAATGAGGTTAATAATGTTGTGCTTAAAACCTCATTATATATAATAATGTATATATAATGTTATGTAATATATATCAGTGGCAAATTTCTGACCTTAGATGGTAGTTAATATTAAAAAAAAAAAAAAAAAAAAACATTAAACACATAAAACCGTTTGAAATATAAATTGACACTTCTCGACTGGAATCGAAAAATTTGGGTTTTAGTCCTTCATGGAGAGTAAATTACATAGATATTATTCTATATTAAAGTAGTATATGCTTATATTTTTGGGAATCGTAGAATACAATACAAAACTTTGAGCAAAACAATATAGTTATAATGAATAGTGAACTTACTACAACTAAATAATACTTATGTTGTACAATTTTACCCAGAGTTGATAAAAATCCGGCTTCTTATATTAACAAGATAGAGAGGGTTCTATTCATTAACTATTGAGGATTCAATACTTTAAATTAAATAAAAATACGGAAATTTAACATACAATCTAAAATTGAGCCAAGTAAACAAAAAACAGTCAGAGGAAGTCTTTCAAGTCTATTCAACAAGATCATAAAGCAGTGTCAAAGCTATAACTTGATCATATTAGTAACGAGAAATAATAAAATTATTATATACTTAACAATGGAGTTCTGTAGGCATGACCCAGAAACCATGGCAGTTATATTAGATTGGGGGACGATTCTTCTTGTATGTATTTCCTCTTAATGTCGATGAGCCAAAAAAACCATAGGTTTTTGTGTTTTTTTTCACATGAGAAAATATTTTGCGGTACTGAGATTTAGAAGCAATCAAATAAAGATAATTAATGGTATAGTTTTTATTACAAAGGGCTCAATATTATGAGTATAACATAATGAAAAACTTGTTACAAATTATAGATGTAAAAGTATTAGAAAGTCTCACAAGGGTTTGGCAAAAGAAGTCCAAAAATTGTCAACGTAAGAGAACCCCCACATGATCACCGGACATCAAGGTAGCAAAATAAAACAACATACCAATGATTTGAAAGTTGGGCAAGACTATTCCCACTTTTGACATGTACATAGTTTCGGACAGTATTGAAGGAAAAGGGAAAGTATAATACTGAGGAGATAGGGATGCACAAGCACTATTGAATTAAAACTGCTGGGAAAAATATCTAACAGGAGTTATATAGATGCTATATACAGACCGTTAGAACTGTCACTTAGAATATATACATGGATTTATGTATATATCATAAAATAAGAACGAAAAATACTACTGGCAGATATTAAGCGGTGCAGAGAAGCAGAAGTAATTACTGTAAACTTAAAATTTTTGAGAGAATATCCAGCATAAGTTATTAAAATGCTATGCATTAGAGCTGTCATTTATGAGGATAGACATGGTAAACTATTCAGACCTTACCGCTATGAATTAGAAGGTAGACAGGTCTTAATTCACATATAATATGCTATCATTAGTGGAAAGATATTAAGATGGGCTAGGACTCAGAAGACATCACTGCAGGCTTTAAACCGTTAGAGCTATCACATAGAGGATAGACACGGTTGACTATTCAAACCTTAGAGCTAACACTTTGAGGTTAGACAGGTTTGAATTGAAAGCAATATCACTTGAAGGAAGACATTAAGATGGACTACGGCTCGGAAGAAATCACTGCAGGCTTTAAACTGTTAGAGCTATCACATAGAGGATAGACACAGTTGACTATTCAAATCTTAGAGCTAACACTTTGAGGTTAGACAGATTGAATTGAAAGCATTACAACTTGAAGGAAGACATTAAGATGGACTACGGCTCGGAAGAAATCACTGCAGGCTTTAAACTGTTAGAGCTATCACATAGAGGATAGACACAGTTGACTATTCAAATCTTAGAGCTAACACTTTGAGGTTAGACAGATTTGAATTGAAAGCATTACCAATTGAAGGAAGACATTAAGATGGACTATGTCTCGGAAAAAATCACTGCAGGCTTTAAACCGTTACAGCTATCACATAGAGGATAGACACCATTAACTATTCAGACCTTTTAGAGCTAACACTTTGAGGTTAGACAGGTTTTGAATTAACATTAAAGCGCTGTCACTATAAACTATAAAGTAGTTTTTTTCACATGAGCAGTAAATGTGAAATAATGAATTATTTATTTTGAGTAAAATAACAAATTATTATTAACACTGCCTATATAAAGATAATCATACTACCATGTCATGTTATAGTCATCTCATAGATATCTCATACACATCATTGGTTACTATTAGTGAAGTAATTTGTAAAATATGGTACTCCAAGATTCGCTCCAAAATTCATACTAAGAATTATAGTGAACTCTCCTATGTCAAATACTATAAATTATAAAATAATAAAATAATTAATTCTTTATCGTACCAAATTGTAGTAAGTGTAATGAAATTCCTTCCTGGGCTGTTGTGCCTTTTACTTAGGTTTGAGTTATAAAAATAGACTTAATAATAAGTTACCTTTAGATTATTAACTACAGAATATTGCAATAAATATTGAGAATACAGAAATTTACAAAAACTAGTAACAAGCTGAGCAGTGATGGGTTATAGGTTATAATATACATACATTGTCCTTCAACAAATATTACATTTATTCAAACGGGAGCTCAGTTGTATAGTTAAGATATAGATAGAATTTCACTTCAACAGGGTTTGCATGGGAAAATATAAATAAGAAGGGGTTGAGCCTTTCTTGTGAATATTTTAATAGAAAACAGAACACAAGATAGTGATAAATTTAACCCACTTAGAATAGTATTTCTTAAGTAAGTTATAAGATGTTAAAATTAAACTGGAATAGATATTCCAGATTGTTTTCTTTTTCAGTCATAATTCTTCCACAGGGCCACTTCTGCTGCAATCAAGCTGGCCTTATGTGTATAAGGAAATGTTATGAAATAACGATAATTTATTTATTTTATTAATTTAAATTTACTATACAGGCAATATGTTCAACATTTTTTATAAAATAAGCGAAATTGCAAATTTCCATTCATTGGTATTATAAATTCGCAACCCTGTCTTCAAACATCTACAATTGTTAAGAATGTCTAGGACAAGGAGGGAGTATAATTAAATGGTTAAACGAACTTACCTTAAGTGAAGTTCAACCATAATTATACGAAGCTCCTTGTCCTAGGCGACGTATCTCCCGCCCAACCCTCCCTGGGTTAGGGTTGCTCATCTAACTCCTTGCTTTAAACATAATGAGGTTGCATTGACGGACGGGTGGATACAGTGTTGCCAGATATACTGCTTTAAAATTTTTTTTAGTGAGCTTGGATAAATTGTGATGCTGGCATGGAATGCGGCGTACTACAATTGTTAAGAATGTCTAGGACAAGGAGCTTCGTATAATTATGGTTGAACTTCACTTAAGGTAAGTTCGTTTAACCATTTAATTATTAAAGAACGGAGAGCCAGTCGTGTCCAATGTGCCTGCCTGACTGACTAAGTTTAAATGGTTTATAGTCTTCTGCTGTCTCTTCTCTCGCTACGCTCACTAACTTCTTGCCTTTGTTAAGTCAAGGCATTATTCAAGGTGTAAAATAAAAAAATAATAAATACTCAAGTAATGTAAGAAGGGAGAGGTAAGCTCCTTTACGTTCGGAAACGATTTAATATTAAATTAGGAAAAATATTAGTTTATGAATTTGGTGAAATGGTAATCCAAATCCACTTATGCACAATGAAAACTATTGTCAGACCTTTTTTGCTTGGCACCCGAGCAACAGTAGTAGTAGTGCACACTACCTCAAAATTGAATTGAACACTTCTTGGCCGTAGCGTATTTTAAAATTATTTTGTTATGAATATAACACTCTTTTTTACATATTAGAGAAGATTTTGAATAAAATGTGCTATTATTGACTACTTTAAAATACTAACTAAATCAGGCTTTTCAGATATAAAAATAGTTAAAATTTTAATTTTTATTTAGGTCAAGTACTAAACTGTTTAAAACTAGTTTTTACGGATTTTACTCGAGATATTTTGATATAATTTTTATTTTTCGAGCACTTTACAGCACCCATGGTCACGGGGGGACTAAGATGTTCGACGTCTCGATGTTATAGTTAACCACCAAATTAAAATCATTAATTTTTGTTCCGATCTACGCAGTATGAACTTATAATATCTTGAAGTCTTTTTTCAGTTGTATGATTGGATTGGGATTTAATTTCATTAATTATAGGATCCCAAGCAGATAGTAGTGCCCATATTTTCTAACATCTCAACCCTGTGTTAAAGAACATATAGCTGAAGCTCCGGGAATTCTGCAGTTTGTGAACACGAACAGGATCGCCCCCGTCACTATATCAGATTTAATAGAAAACAAATTCTCGCTAAAGCACACATATTTCTTTCAAAGATGATTCGCGAGGCTATTGACAGTCACAAATAAACACGCAGTCCATCTGTCGATTTCCAGTAAAATAGGTTTCCGTTTCGCTACACGTCTCGTACAAAATACAGCAGTATTAAGCTGCTATTTCACACTGGTATTCTGTGAGAGCATGG
>CAJQZP010000488.1:15000-25362 GCA_907164705.1 Parnassius apollo | reverse complement strand
TTCTCAATTATGATGTGAAGTCGTTTTACTAAATTTGTTAAGCTAAAAACTGACAGACATCTGTGATGTATATAAAAGCCGGAGAGAACACAAAGAACGTAACGCAATCTATAACAGTTTATTCCCTAATGAACTCCCTGTATTATCTTAATTTACCCGCCACCTATATAATCAGTCTTAACCTAGGTACTACCCTACATTACACTCCTCTACACTTATTTATTATTATGCTAATCTTAAATATAACTTAATTACTTAACATTATTGTATTAGCGCTTAATCAATATTAAGGTTTTTGAGTCTACATTGCCTTATAGGGCGACTCCGAGGCTTTGTGGGCGGTACAACGTTTGGCAAGGTATCCTGATACGCCTGTGAACCCGGCTTCTCACTGGTCGTCTCCCTTGCCGACTCCTTTAAGCTGATTTCAGCCTCTGAGGTTTCTACCACCCCCCGGTCATCCCGATCCGCCGACGGACCCGGCTGAGCCTTTCCCACCTCTGGTGTTACCGTCGGCTCGTTGGTTGAATTTGTGCTGCAACCTGACTGAGGATCATTGTAAGGACATGTCATAGATGCCCTTAAAGATCTCCTTTTTAATTGGTCTATATGTCTATGAATTATTTCGCCACCTTTTCCCTTAATTGTATAGCTATTAGGACCCCTAACGTCTACTACTTGACCACTGCCCCACTTTTCCCCTTTCAAGTATTGTCTATACCAAACATCTTCCGAAAGATTCAGTTTCCTGTCTCCTCCTTTGGCTAAGTCTTTCTGGTGTCGTTGCACCTTATAAATCCTGTTTTCCCTGTCTGGTTTTAAAATATCTAACTTAGTGCGCAGTCGTCTACCTAACAATAACATAGCGGGACTCTCGCCGGTGGTTGAATGCTCCGTATTCCTATAATATAGCAAAAAAAGTTTGTAGTGCCCTGTCTACGTTTTGTTTTTCCTGCACCGCTTTCTTTATAACCCGCTTCAAGGTTTTTACCGCGTTTTCAGCTAAACCGTTCGAAGCAGGGTGATACGGAGCCGTGAAAATATGATCGATACCGTGACTGCACATGAAGTTATTGAATTCTATACTTGAGAACGGGGGACCGTTGTCCGTCACGATTTGTTTGGGTAGTCCCCAACGACTGAAAAGTTCCCTTAACTTATCTATTACCCCCGTGGCTGCCGTACTCGCTACTTGATAGATTTCTAGCCATTTTGACATCGCATCGACCCCTACCAAGTACGTTTTTCCAAAAACGGGCCCCATAAAATCTAAATGTATCCTTGACCAAGGACGATTGGGCCATTGCCACATACGAGGCGTCTGTTTTGGCGGAGCATCCGCTTGCGCCGCGCATATCTCGCACTCCCGGCATATCCGCTCCACCGCCTCGTCCACCCCGGCCCACCAAACATAGCTTCGAGCTATAGCCTTGGATTTGACAATGCCCATATGAGGTTCGTGAATCATACATAAAACTTTTTCCTTACAGGCCTCCGGAACAACTAGTCTATGCCCCCACATCACACAGCCTAGTTCCTCATATAATTCATTCTTTCGATTAAAAAACGGTTGTAAACCCTTAATATTACATTCCCCTGGCCAACCATCCCGAATATAGCTAATAACCTTCGAGAGAATTGGATCCCGAGCGGTTTCATTTTTAACTTTATTATAATCTAACAACAATGATTGCTGAACGAAATGCAAATACGTTTGCTCGGGCGCCGCATGAGTCATCTTACTAGACGACAGCGGCAGACGCGACAGGCCGTCCGCTCCATTCACATCGGTACGTATGTACTCAATATCAAACGAATAAGCGGATAAAATAATTGCCCACCGTTGCATCCGACTCGCTACCATAGTTGGTATACCTGTGTTCGGTCCAAAAATGGACACTAGCGGCTTGTGATCGGTGCGCAGAGTAAAATGCCGACCGTACAAATATTGATGGAATTTATTTACGGCAAATATAATCGCTAATGCCTCGCGATGTATCTGCGAGTAGTTTTTCTCGGCGTCGTTAAGCGTGCGTGACGCATAAGCCACGGGGCGCTCGCGACTGCCGTCGTCGCTCGGCTGCGACAACACGGCCCCTATCCCTCTGGCGCTCGCGTCGCACGTTACTATAACCGGCCGCTGGGGGTCGTAGTGAGCTAATACTTCCGCGCTGATTAATACATTTTTGACTTCAACAAACGCGCGCTCACATTCCTTCGACCAAAACCAATTTTGACCGTTTTTCAGTAATTGGTATAATGGTACGAGCCTACTACTCATGTTTTTAATAAATTTTGCGTAGAAATTTACTAAACCCAAAAAAGACCGTACCTCGGTCACGTTACTAGGCCTAGGTAGCTTAGCAATTGCTTCTATCTTTTTCGGGTCTGTTTTTACTCCGTCTTTACTAAGTACATACCCTAAAAACTGCACTTCGTTTACAAAAAATATACATTTATGATTTTTTTAATTTCAATCCGTTCTTATGTAACCTGCTAAAGACAGCTTCTACGGCTTGAAGGTGGTCGAACTCATTTTTCCCGCCGATTATGACGTCGTCTAAAAATACTTCGACATTGGGGATGTCCTTTAACAAATTATACATAATACGTTGAAATATTCCAGCACTCGATGCTAGCCCGTACACTAACCTATTATACTGAAATAAGCCGCGGTGCGTATTAACTACGGTTAACTTTTTTAGTATCGTCTAGCTCTATCTGATTATAGGCTTGAGACAGATCAATTTTTGAAAAATATTTCGACCCACTCAACCTAACAATTAAATCCTCAACTCTAGGTAAGGGATATCGATCAACTAACAAAACAGGGTTTATCGTCGCCTTATAGTCAGCACAAATTCTCAACGAACCGTCAGCTTTGTTTACCGGTACCAGCGGCGAGGCCCAGTCGGAGCAGTCGACGGGCTCGATGACGCCGTCGCGCAGCATCGCGTCCAGCTCGGCGTCGACGCGCTCGCGCAGTGCATACGGTATTGGCCGCGCGCGGTGAAACACCGGCGCTGCCCCCTCGCGGATTCTTAACGTCGCCTTGCCGCCCGTGTACCGTCCCAGCCCTCCATTAAACAATTCTTTATATCTGGAAAACAAATTTTTCAATGGATCATCTAATTTACCTCGGTTACTCTGCAAGTTATGGCAGTTGGTAAATAATGGTAATTTTATTTTTAATTCAGATAACCACTGCCTGCCCAACAAGGACGTGGTTCCTCCTTTGACAACAAACAATTCTAATCTTTTTTTCTCTCCACCGTAACAAACTTCCGGTGTGATTAACCCTAAAGGTCTAAGTGACGAACCGTCATAGAACTTCAAACTAACACTTGTGTTATCTAACTTAATGGTACTAAAATATAGCTTATAAGTTTGTTCGCTAATGCATGACACTGCCGTTCCCGTATCAACCTCCATATTGATGACTTTATTATTTACAGTCACTGGCAAACTCACCGCCTTATAGTCACCTAAACATAGGTGATGAAACTCCTCTAATTGACCCCCGTCTTCATCATGCCGTGCCACGTCTGCCTGATGACAAGCGGTATGCCTGGTTGTGCGAACACATGCCGCGCCCTGTCCCGGACACACGCGTCGTAGGTGACCCGTGCGCTTGCACCTGCTGCACACGTATTCCCGGAACCGACAATCCTCATAACCGTGGCCTGTCCCTCCGCATCCGCTGCAATTTTGACTGCTAATTGCATCGGGCCTCCTTACAGCTGCAGACGATCCCGGCCGATTGTGTTGTGGCTGGCGGTCTCCGCGCATTCCGCGCCCGCCTCCCCCCAACGTTCTCCGCGATCCATTTTTCCCAATCACCAGCGAGTGCACCCCCGCCATATCTCTTCCTGATGTTGCTGACTCGGTTGCATCTACCGCCGCAGCGTTCCGCTCCGCGGCCTCTAACGAGCTGGCAATCTTTATCGCATTGGTTAAACTTAATGTGTCATCCTCCGCAAACAGCCTCTGCCGAATAACATCGCTCCTTAATCCGCAGACAAATTGATCCCGTAGACTTTCACTAAGACCGTCGCCCAGTTTGCAGTGACGTGTTAATTTTTTAACTCTGCTACGTACTCTGCTATATTCTCATCCGCTGCTTGCCTCCTTTGTCTAAAACGATACCTTTCCGCTAACGCGGATGGTGCCGGCTGTAAGTGGTTGCGCAATAGACTAATGGCGGCGTCGTATTTTAATTCCGACGGATTCACGGGGCTAGCCAGGTTCACTAGCAACTCGTAGGCCTCATCGCCCATGACCGCTATTAGCGTGGGCAACTTGAGATCACTACTTATTTTATTTGCCGTAAAATACATCTCAAGTCTATCGACATACGACGACCACACCCCGGTTTTTACATCGAACTCGTTCACTTTTCCAATCGACATTGTCCTCGAATTAACTTGTAAACTTTTACTCACAACGATTAAAAACACAATAAAACTACGTTTTTATCCTCGTCGCCAATGTGATGTATATAAAAGCCGGAGAGAACACAAAGAACGTAACGCAATCTATAACAGTTTATTCCCTAATGAACTCCCTGTATTATCTTAATTTACCCGCCACCTATATAATCAGTCTTAACCTACTACCCTACATTACAACATCCAGACTCGGAATAATTGTTAGTAGGCCATATACACTTGTTCTGTGCGGGATTGCAGCTCATGGCGCAACAGCCAAGTTACGGTGGTTTTGTCATATAATATTTTTCGGGGATTTTTTTTCAACTTGTAATAAATCCCATGAATGGTGGTATATCGAAATATCCATCTTTCAATCATCCCTAAAATTATTTTACGTAACTTTACATCCTTCCGTTCGCGTTAAGAAAATAGTAATACATTAGTGCAACTACAGGGTAAAGGTGTATTCACAGTAGAGTAAAAATTCTTTTTTTTTCAAACATATAATTACGTATAATGGAAACAAATTTTCTTAAAATTACTTAAATCACTAATCAGTATCGCTAGATTCTCCAGTTACATTAATTATGAAAAAATTTTGTTCTGCAAGTTCCATGATGTCTTCCAAATTCCACAGGTATTTTCTTCGCGTATCACGTGGTCGCAGCACTTCTTTCAACGATTATTGTCTATTAATGCTATTGCGTCATCTAATAATTTTTTATGTCACTCATTTTGAACGTGGAGTTATTGGCACCAACATAATTTTTTATTTGGGTCCAAACCAATTCAATTGGTGTGCAATGGTAAGGCGGTAGGCCAAGAATTGTAATGCCATTACTTTTGACAGGCTCAGGCTATTAAATATTTATTATATTGTGGGGCAATTTCGGCAACTTTCATTAATAATTCTTTTTTTAAATAAGTCATGTCCATGGATTTGCCTTTGCTTTGCAGCCAATCTATTATTTGCTGCTTGTTCCAGCTGGTTGTTGGTATTTTTTCGACTCTTACCGAATGATTACGTTACTTATGTTATTCATGACAACCACACTTCCTGGTTCTAGCTTAGGCATTATATTAATGAACCAATTAAGGAATCTTTCACCATCTATCTCTTCATGATAGTCTTTTGTAGACTTAGAATCAAATACTAGTAGACCATCTTCCACGAATCCTTTGTCGCTGCCAATGTGCAATACAATTAACCTTTTTACCTTTTCCTGTCGGAGCTTTTGGACCGGCTGATAAGCCATCTATAAAGGTTTGTCTTTTATTTTTTACCGTTGTATCCAACCATGCTTTTGTCTTTACGTGTGCGGCGTTTACCCACGTTTTGTCAAGATAGTAAATGGTTTTATTAACGGCTCTGTATTCTTTTATTTGCCTCAGATATTTACGACTCCATAAAACAATATCTTCTCTTTCGACTAACAATGTTCTGCTATCCTGTTTATTGAAAACGAAACCAAGCTCGTGCATTATTTTATGAAGTGTGGTATGTTTGAAAACAGTAATATCTCCGTCAGCTTCGCAAAGTGTCATAATTTTGTCCAATGTCGAGTAGTCGTTATTGAAATATATTGAGTGAACTTTTCTCCTTATTGTACATTTGTCTAATTCATCTAATTTATCGACCGTCGATAGTCGAGCTCTTTTTTTCACGGGTGATTTTAATGTGTTAGTATCCTTTTGTTCTTTAATAATTTTATAAACGGTATTTTTGGACACACCACAAGCACTTGCTGTTTTTATTACTGTACTCTCCACAGTCGCATTTAAATCACACAGTTTAAAGTATTTATAAACATTGTAAATTACGCGTCTCTCTCCGCTATGGATTATTGTTCCACTTTTATTCTTTCGAATAGGTGAGGTATTCATTTTCAAAATTTAATGTTGAACGAGTAACATGCAAATTACACAACCGTTTTGTTCGAAGGCCTGACTTCAACTGGTCACTGTGAACTCGACTTTCTAATTTCTTGCATTTTAATTGGCTGGGAGGCGTGGCCAGGCCGAATTTCATTTCAATTCAAATTCATTAATTTATTAATTGCAGCCCATTTTTGTTCACTTGTAAATTTTTTGCTTTCACGACTACTAAACATAGTCTACTCTCACTGATATTTGTAATGCTTTCCACGCTTAACAGGCTGATGGGGAAACGCAGTTTTATTATATTATTATATTAAAATGCTGCTATCCATCTCCTGCTTCAGTTTCCTTTCGTCGATTCTTTACACGTTTAGAGTCGATATCTTCTTTATTCAATAAAATTGAAGTGGCAAGCGAATATACAGTTCACCTGATGGTAAGCGGCTACTGCAACCCAAAGGAACCTGTATAAATAAAAAATAAAATAGCCTTTTTATTCCTCATTTTTTACACTTAGTAAATTCGTTAGAAATTAATTTTTTATAGCTTTAAGTGCATGCATTTTTATAAATATTAGACTTACATTCCATTTGAAAATTTCATTTACACTCAAAACCAATTTAATAACTTTAAGTACATGCATTACTATAATGTAAGAATTATATTTAATTGGAAATTTCATTACACTGAATAAATTTGTTACAAAAATCAATTTAAATAGCTTTAAGTACATGAATTATTATAATATTAGAATTTCATTCAATTGGAAATTTCATTTCGCATTTAATTTGCTTTTATTTAGATAATTTAATTTTTATATAAAACAATTTTGACATTTTAGTTTCACAGATTTATATTATTAGTATTTTCTTTTAAATAATATTTTCTTACAATATAGATCTTCTTAATTTTTTTAAATAGATTCGTAACCATTTTTAGTACTTATTTATTGTTTTAAGTATATTTATAATTTTAACTTATTATACCTGTTATTTGAGGACCCCTCTTCGGGTAAAGGCCTCCTCCAGAGCTGCCCATACTTGTCTGTCCTGTGCCTTGTTCATCCAGTTTTCCCAGCTGTAGCCATCACCTTTTCGAACCATCTCTCTTTTGGCCTGCCTTTTGCACGTGTTCCAGAAGGTCCTTGCCACTCTGTCACCGATTTAGTCCATCTTTGGTCTGAAATGCGTGCTAAATGTCCTGCCCATCGCCATTTCAACCTTTGACCGCATTGAAGAACGTCTATAACTTCTGTTTTGTTCCTTAATTCCAAGTTGCTTACTCTGTCTTTCAATTTTGTGTTAAGAATTGTCCTTTCCATTCGTCTTTGACATTTTGCGATCTTGTCACTGTTGTGTTTGTTAAATATCCATGTTTGGTATCCATAAGTAAGGCAGGGCAGTATACAATAATCTATTATTTTCTTTTTTGAGTGTTATAGGTATAGTCGATTTTAGAATCTCCTTCATCATCATCATCATTACAGCCCTTCACAAGTCCACTGCTGAACATAGGCCTCTCCCAAGTAATGCCACAAAGCACGGTCCTGAGCCACCTGCATCCATCGACTTCCTGCATGTCTCACCAGGTCGTCGCTCCATCTAGTGGGGGGTCGCCCTACACTACGCCTACCGGTACGAGGCTGCAAGTCGAGAACCTTTCTTCCCCATCGGTTATCGGTTCTTCGAGCTATATGGCCGGCCCATTGCCACTTCATATTACTAATCCGTTGGGCTATGTCGGTCACTCTGGTTTCACTGCGGATATCCTCATTTCTGAGTCTATCACGCAGTGAAACTCCGAGCATAGCCCTCTCCATAGCTCGTTGAGCGACCTTCAGCGTCCTCATACGGCCAGCGGTGAAGAACCACGTCTCAGATCCGTAAGTCATCACTGGCAACACGCACTGGTTGAACACTTTAGTTTTCAGAGATTGAGGTATACCTGATGAAAAGATGTGTCGTAATTTCCCGAACGCTGCCCAGCCGAGTTGAATCCGTCGATGGACCTATCAGTCGAAGTTGAACTTACCTAGTCGGACTATTTGTCCCAGGTAAACGTACTCGTCAACAACTTCGAGCATAGTGCTCCCAACAATTACCGGCATAGGTGTGACATGGACATTAAACATGATCTTTGTTTTGTCCATGTTCATCTTAAGACCTATCCGTTGGGAGGCACTATTGAGGTCATTGAGCATAGTGCTAAGGTCCTCCAGCGATTCTGCCATAAGGACTATATCGTCGGCAAATCGAAGGTGAGTGGTGTACTCGCCATTGATGTTAATACCGTATCCTTTCCAGTCCAGTAGCTTGAAAACGTCTTCCAATGCAGCGGTGAAGAGTTTTGGGGATATAACATCACCCTGTCTTACACCTCTCTGCAGTTGGATAGGTTTCGTACTCTGGTTCTGTACTCGGATAGCCATCGTAGCCCTACTGTACAAACACTTCAGCACTTCAATATACCGACAGTCAACTAGGCACCGCTGAAGAGACTGTAGCACCGCCCAAATTTCGATGGAATCAAAGGCTTTCTCATAGTCCACATACGCCAGGCAAAGTGGCAGACTGTACTCTTCGGACTTCTGTACAATTTGCCGAAGGGTATGTATGTGGTCTATGGTACTGAAGCCTTTTCGGAAACCGGCTTGTTCGGGAGGCTGGAAGTCGTCGAGTCTGCGTGTGAGACGATTCGTAATGACTCTCGAAAACAGCACGTAGACGCGGCTCAGAAGGGAAATCGGTCTGTAGTTTTTCAAGAGAGCGTTGTCGCCTTTCTTAAAGAACAAGACCACCGCGCTTCTGCTCCACGCCTCCGGAGTAATGCCACCATGGAGGAGGAATTGAAGAGCTTCTGAAGGATTTCAAGTACCGGTGTTCCACTCGCTTTCAGAAGCTCCGCTGTAATTCCATCCTCGCCCGGGGCCTTGCCGTTTTTAAGGTGGTGGAGAGCCATTCCAATCTCGCTCAGACTGACGTCCGGGATATCATCGGAATAGTGTCGGATAAGACTTGCTCTTGGATCGTTACTCACACTTGCGTGTGGCTCCAACGATGATGTGTACAGCTGCCCATAGAACCTCTCAATCTCACTCAGAATCTCAGGTGTCCCGGAAACGATGTTGCCACACTCAGTCTTCAGCCTTGACAGTTGGCTCCTTCTGGCAGACAGATCTCTGGCAAAGACTTTGGAGCCCTGGTTCCGCTCGATGTCTTCTTTAATACGAGCAGTATTAAAGTTGCGTAAGTCTCGCCGCATGCATTTGGAGATCTGTCTGTTCAGCTGCCTGTATGCTGTCAAATCTGTTGACGATTGCAGCCTCATCTTCCGTCTAACAGCCATGAGATTAAGAGTGTGATCGGAGAGTTTTTGTGTTCTTCTGCGGCGGGTCTTGCAGAACTTAGCTCCGACCGCATGGACAGTTTCCTCGAGCTTGTCATTCATATCGTCTACTGTTTCTGTCGTCACAATTTTTTGTCGAACCGTCGGGGCTCGACCAGGTCCACTTCCTGTGGGGCCGCTTCTGGAAGAAAGAGTTCATCATAAAGAGTCCATCTTTTTCCATAAAGTCGGCCAGCTGCTGGCCCCTACGGTTCCGTTGCCCTACTCCAAATTTCCCCACCTTCAGCTCACCGCTCTTATGCCCAGTTGTGCCAAGCTTTCATTTTGTTGGTTGAGTAAATTACATTTTTTCAGATTCTCTACATATATGTCATTTTCTTTTTTGTGATGTTAATAAGCTACGTGTATTGCAGTATCTTGCCCTGCTAGATTTTATTTTTGCTATTTTTATTGTGCATCTTACTATCCTGTGGTCACTTGGATAATTGAGGTTATTAATGATTTCTATATTTGTAAAATGTTTCGGGGCATTTGAGAGAATATAATCGATCTCGTTTTTTTGTCTTCTTGTCAGGAGATATCCAGGTCCATTTTGTTTTTAAATTTTTCTTAAATATTGTGTTAATTATTGTGAGTTTGTATTTCTTTTTCCATAACCGAATTTTCCTGTAATTAGTTTCTCTATCTCGTAAGTAGAGCCTATTTTTGA
>CAJQZP010000488.1:0-10000 GCA_907164705.1 Parnassius apollo | reverse complement strand
ATAGTTATTTATAAAAACGTGTAATCAACTGTAATTTAAAATTGATGTGAAAAAAATATTGAATAAAAATATATTCGTAAATATGGTGTATTTGTCATGTAACTGTCTTTAATACGTAAATAAATATAAATAATACCATTTCATAAAGTAAAGAATCTTGGAGACCCTGCTAACATTATTTTGTGTTCTTTTAATATGACATGGAATTTGTCAGAGCGCTGGCTGGACAAAATCTGACGACGTAAACAGGAAGCTGTTTATTTATTTAAACCGCTTTATAAGTCGAACGTCATTTAAACAGGGCAGCGTTGAAAAGAATAAGGCTGGGTAATGTACATTTTTTGTGGAAGTCTCGAAAATAACAATTTCACAGAATAATTTGCGAAGGCCATTTAAATTTTTTATCAAAGAAAGGTTCGTGTACACGGCTATCTAAACTGTAGGAGAGATGAAATCATGAAACAATTTCTGTAGCATTTACCGTGAATAATTTTATGCGCCGTTAACTTCATTTCTTGTGGGATAAAAATTCTCTAATAGAAAATTAGTAGAAAATACAAACATTTTTTCAAAGCATCCAAGTCGAACGGAATTTCAACTGAAAATAATTCGCGCAAATTTTTAATTTCAGGAGATTTAGAATACAGATAATGTAACGGTGCTACAATATTAAAATAGTCCTTTGTAAGCATCCTGATGCGGTATTTATCAGACTAGAAATTTATGAAACGTGTTAATTATACGAACAGAAGACATGCAAATTTACTCGTGATGTTTTTCCTCATCGCCAAGCACGTGGCAAACAGCACTTTCAATTGCAATTAACAGTTTTATTGGTACTGGTGAAGATCGAACCCGGAATGCCTGCATAATGTGATATGTACAGTGAGCGCGAACATAGACTAGGCTTAGACTTGATAAGTAAAAATCTTTATAAGTAATCAAATTAATAAAAATACTAAAGAAAGAAAACCAATATAGGAAAACCAGTATTATACTTTACAATTTCTTTATTTTATAAACATGTTTTTCTTCCATTAGGGTCCATTAGCATAACTCCTGAAATACCGACCGCGGCCGACATGCAACTCGCTGCGGCTATTGGCTCTGAAGGTGAGAAATCTTCTACGAGGATAAGCATAAACTTTGGCCTTTAATATAAGATAATTCAGACTCGCCAAATGCTCTTCAGTGAGACCTAGCCCTTAAGCCTCAGCTTATGTGGTTCGAAGTCACAGTTCACATGATGGTAACTGGTGCTGCAGCTCATGGTTATAGACCAACCGACTTCTGTTTAAAGAACTTTATTTCTCATTAAAACAATTGTCACTTACATTAAAACAATATTATCTATATTATCATTTGATGTCTAGTGCGTGCGAGTAGTACATCGGTACAACAATACATCGGTCTATCGACCAAGAAGCGAGTTCATTATATTCCAGTTCTCCTGTCTAACATTAAGGCGGTGGTCTAAGTTAATTTTAAGACGACACATCGAAAAGGCTATTGCCGATCTGATTCGAGTGAATTCATAATTTCTATAAAAACTTGAAAAAACGCCGTCATAAGGTCTAAAATAGTGTAGCGCCCGCGACGATTAAAAGCGCTTAGTAATTCTCAGAAACTAAAATATTTTTTAAAAAATTATTGATAAAAATCAAATAATTGTAATCAAATTAATGAGCCAGTAAATTATGAATATTATGTTATGAATATATTTGAGTCAATTTCAACTACAGTGATTTTTTAGAGGTGTTTTCGCAAATAATTATGATCGAGTCAAAATTATACAATCTTGTTTTTGAACAATCAAATTCAAGATAAAGACATGAATTTACCTATATCTAAATTTCACTTTCCTTAGTGGTGTCATAGTCTTTATACTATTCCATGAAAGGAGGTGCATTTTTTCATGGTGTTGCCTTAATGAATAGTTTCATCATACCCAAATAATGTTCTTTTAAACATATTGATTGAAGTCGCTTCTTTCACATGTTTTGAAAGTGGATTGTATAATTGTGCTCCACCAAATATTATGTTATTTTTTGAGCGAATAAGTTTGTGAGTTATGTTATATATCTTATTTTACATAAAATACACGTATTATATGTAAAAAGTTGCTTAATATTCGAAAATTTTGTATTTTTGTAAATCGTTTTCGATGGTCTTAAGAAGTCATCACTTCAGTAACTATACTTACAATCACGTGGACTGCAAGATTTTGTGTCACTTCAGTTTTATTATTATTACCCAGACTACCGGTATTATTTACCCAGACGGACTGCTAGGCCGGAAAGGAGTCCTACCACCTAGTATGTGTAGCTTGGTGGCATCTTTCCTATGCAACCTGGCGCTACTCAGGGCACTCTTAAAGGTACAGGGTTATTTTTCAAAGAGTATCCAAATGTTAGGGCCGTGGTAGCTCCGATGGTTAGCGCTCGCGGTAAATTGCACAGTACGCGAGCAAACTGGGTTCAATCCCCGACGGCACCAATGAAATTGTTAATTGCAATTTTAGGTGCTAATTTATCACTTATTCGGCGTTGAAGGAAAACATCGCAAGGAAACCTGCATGTTGGGGAAATAAGAGAAAAAAATTATACGCAGACATGTGAAGTTCATCAACACGTATTTGGGCAGCGCGGCGGACAATTCCTGGCCCTAATACCCTCTCAGAAATGAGTGGAGGCCTGTGCCCAGCTGTGGGACGTATATAAGCTGTAACTTTTATCCAAATGTTACATTTAAGTTCAAATAATATATAAATTATACACCGCTATTGCAGGTTTTGTAAATACAAGTAAATAAGGATTCTTCTTTTATTTAAAATCATACCAAATTGAATGTGATGTATGGGCAACAACAACAACTTCTCTGTATACGATTCACCGAGCTACCATTACGAACCTGTGCGTGCGTAGTAAAATAGTAGGCGTTAGATATTGAAAATCGGTAAAAATAATACATTGCCTCGCGTTCTGTATTTAAAATATACAAATAAATCAGGGGATGGGCAGCAGCATCTTCCTGATAAAGACTGCTGCGGCAACAGCGCGCCTGCGAAGCATGTCGACTATGGAAAATGTATGAGGCTATCTGTGGCCAAGAACTTTACTCAGCAGTGGACTTTGACAGTCTTTGATAAATGAAAGAATGAAGCAGTAATTGTCATTCACATGGTTAAAAATGTATTTAATTGTATTGGAATAACAAACGGGTTAACAGCCCATCTTATTTTAAGTGGCTTCGCCATCGTATCGACACCTGCAATTACTCCAAGCAAAAAAGACCACAGATGCTTTGTTACCCCCGAAGACTGAGATAAAATGTAACCATGCTGGTTTTTTAAATCTCATCCGAACACAACAATGAGTTTTATATAATTTAATAAAATTTTACAATTTTGTTATAAAATTAAAGTAATTTGAAAGAAGCCTACAGATGCGGCGTCTCGCTACTAAGATGGAACGCCTAATAGCGTGTTTACCGGCCCGCTGCACCCTGCACGCTGTTATGTACGTAGTGCTGTTTAGCAGCAGAAATCGGTCGAATCAGAAGAAAAGTAGTCATACACCTAAAATAAATTCTGTCAGAAATTGGAGCGACACAGGGCCAGTAGCACATATAATCTATACACGTGTTTGTTGTTACTTTTTTATGTATTCGACACTATTTACTTATGTTTTTATCATCAAACTTAGTTTATAGTATATATGGTAGAAGTAGGTGTATTATTTCTCATCAGAAGTATGTGTTAATAGGATTGAGATCCTAAAAAACCTATTTTATGTAATAAAGGTGACAATACGTGGTAGCTGCTCCTGCAAGTGTATTAGTAGTATAGTTGCAGCAAGAATGGGTATGCTCAACCGGGGGAAGGACTACGCTCTCACAGAATAACAGTGTAAAATAGTAGCTTAATGCTGCTGTGTTTCGTATGGTGAGTGTAGAGAACCGGAGATCCTTTTTACTGGAAACGGCATTCCATCTTAGTCCTCACGGGTGACAACGTATCTGTATTTTGATTCGCAATCGCGGATAAATGTAGATGTCTATGGGCCACAGCAACCACTTACCATCGGGTGGACTGTGTGCTCGTTTGTAGTCCAATCATTAAAGAAAAAAAACGAGCATACAGTAATAGTCAGTAGATTCTATGGCATTTAGACATTTACATCGAATAAGAATCAAAATGCAGATGCATTGTCACCAAGAGAGTAAAAAGGTTATCCAGTTCTCTAAACTCACCCCACAGCAGCATTATTCTGATATTTTACGCTGGTATTCTGTGATAGTGTGATTACTCCCCCGGTTGAACTCATTCGTGTTACAACCGTAACAAAACGGAATCGTGGCTCTATCAGGTAAGAAATAACGTAAATTTTGTAACCTTTATAGTAAACTTGTAGGTTAATGTTGCTTAGAAAAGTTTGATAACTATCAAGTTAAACCAGCACTTATGATTATTCTGTGTTGATGTTAAAATGTTTTTAATATAATTTGTTTTATTTTCAGGAACAAGCACGTGCAAAGTTACAGCATTGGTTTTGCTACCAGCTTTAGCTCAGTCGTTACTGGCAGTCAAATGAAAACATTGTAGGATATGTTTATGGTAACAAAATTGATTATACCGTACTAAATCATTCTTTTCTTAAGAATCGCACACATTTTTTTGCTTTTTGCGATCTCGTCCATCCAAAGGTCTGGAAGAAAAATCGCTTTTAGAGATAAGACAGCCCATTGTGATACTACTTTCGTTAAAGAGTTATCTATTTATCTAAATTCTTCAAAATTATATGACTTTCTATATTGTTTATTATAAATTAACACTAAATACTATTAATCGCTTTTATTTCTAAACTATTTATGTCAAAACAATAAGCAGATAACGTATGGTAAATGACTGCTACAATACAGATACCTAAAGCAGAACTACTTTAAAGATTATAAACCAATACGTGACTACTACAACACCGGATAGTAAGTGATGGAAAGGTATTGCTGTGGCCCATGGACACTTACTGCCAACTTCAAACAAAGGAGATCACCTCTAAGCTCTAAGATTAAATACCTTAGATACTGTAATCTGGCTCTCTATGCGCTTCAGACCAGCACATAGCAGTGCAAGCCCATCAATTTGGTAGCAGTAAATAAGTATGAGGGTGGTACTAACCCAGAGGCTGTAATCTGGCTCTCTATACCCTTCAGACCGATATTTGGCAGCAGAAATAAGGAAGAGGGTGGTACTAACCAAGTCCATGGTTACTTAACTCACAGTTGAAAATCTCTAATCCATATAATTTTTGTCTACTGACAATGTTGTATATTATTACGGGTAAGCACATATTGCTTGTGTTAAGAGGGGTTCATGACAGTAGTAAAATGTTGGATTCTAACCCACGAGCTATGAGACCGCAGTCCGCACCATACTATTATTCTACTGTCGCTTAATAATTATTCAACTTATTATAATAGAATTGTTGTTTTTTATATAGAAAAATGGTCATAAACGAGCACACAATCCATCTAATGAAAAGTTGATACTGTGGCCCATAGATATCTACATTTATCTTCCATTACAATTCAAAATATCTGATACTTTTTTATCACAGAAATCAAAACAATAATGCACTACATATTTAGATTTCTGTGCTTGTCACCCTTGGGAACTGATATGGAATGCCCCGTCTGTAGTAAAAACTGCCTCAGGTTATCTACATTCCCCATTCGAAATGCAGCAGCTCTTTTACGCTGGTATTCTGTGAATTTCTCAAAGGTGTGTTTAAAATAAATGTCACAAAAGAAAAATAAAACATTTTCGTTTCAGGCATTATGCTGAATATCTATGCACCGGGTGACATTCCGGGTATTACAGCTATACGTCTAGTCATAATATCCAAAGTCGCACCTTGAAACTGAAAACAATTGCAAAGAACTTTAGTGAAATAAAACATTTTGAAAATTGGCTTTTTGTGTATTACAAAATAATGTAAAAAAGTTTTCGCCTTTTACAAATATTATTATATTAGTTATTTAAATTTATATCTCTATGATATGAATTGTCATATTTCAGAATATTTTTCGTAACTTGAAATTTTTTTTAATTGTAAATATCTTCCTTTATATTTCGTATGATGTTATGTTGGTAAAGTAGAAAAACGATTGCAAATTTTGGCCTAAGATTGATTATTTTCAAATAGACACCAAAATGTTCTAAACACAAAATATTTTAATTAGGTATATCTTTGAAGTTTTTAGTAATAAATGTAACTATTGTTGTTAAATTGTTTTCAAACGATAATATTATGTATTTATAAAATTATTGCATGTCATCAAATAGAACATGATTTTTAAATTATATTTTTTTTAATAATTAATAAATTATTTAAGTTAAATTAAACATTTTCAAAACAAAACTATTTGTTGTCTACATTGCATTATGTATGTTTATATGAAGAAAAAAATGGACCATATACGTATAATCTGTACAAAGTTGTAAGAATATCTTTCATCATTTGAAGAAGGGATAATCCCTATATTAACAGGGTAACGCATTTTCTTTTCATTAATTTACTTATAACGGTTCTATATGAACTGATTGACAATATTATGTAATCGTATATTGAAATTAAGAAATCACTCATCCTTACTCCATGATCTTAAAAAAATTGTAATATAGCTTTTCACATCGTGCGCTCCTCTCTCAACATTTGTTTAATTGTTATAAAATAACACTTTGAGCATAAGAAAAGATTAACAAGTGTAACAAATAATATATTCGTGTATAAGGGCTCATGTAAATATTAAGTAAGGTGTAAGTTTTCTTTTGTGTAAAATGAAATTATGATGCATCTGCTGTGCATATTGTTGTTTAATACGATCCAATAAAAACCTATTGTAAACAATTCTTGATATTAATAAAACAGACATTAAATATTCATTAGTTTTAATTTATTTTTCGCTGTTTTTTTTGCATAAAAAATATAAAAAGTTAAAACGATGGTCGTAACAAGCGACAGAGGCAAACAAGTCAGGATATGGGCAGCAGCGTTTCTTTAATAAAGATTAAAAAAGAAACTTCGGTTGCCAACCCGATTGTCAAGCGTGCCAACAATGGCAACATGCCTATGAGGCAATCTACGGGCTACGCTTATGTTCAGCAGTGGACTTTAATAGGATGTAACTGTAACGATATAACTGAGGTGAAAAGTGAGTGGGAATGTCGTCGTTATAATTTTAATTTACTAATAATTTCCATTCCATTGCTGCCCATAAAATTCCACTGCTGAATAAATGTTTCAATATTTTTTTTAATAATGTTGAGTTCTTATCGGGAAGATGCTGCTGTCCTCCTGTTTCAATTACCCTCCGTCATATCTTATGATCCTCACGGGACACAATGGGGTAGAGGATATTCTTACATTGACACTAAATGGTTGATTCGTTTTTGTTTACTTTAATTTTCTACTTAGTCTTTCTAAGCGAATACGACAAAAACCGTCTTTAATCTAACTGATATGCTATGGCATTCATCGTGAAAAAAGGATGGGAATTTGAAAATAAGGGAAAAGTGATCGTAGTGTTACAATAATGACAATAATACAACTACCGTATAAAGGCGGTATAAGAATATCCACTACTTATATCGTCCACAGGTGTCGTAAGAGGCGGCAGAGGGAACAAACCGGGAAATAACCAGAAGCGTTTGTCTATTAACAACTAAGAAGATAAAATAAAACTTCGGTTGCCAACCCGCCAGCCAAGCGTGACAGTTATGGCAAATGTCCCCCCAATGAGGCAATCTATGGGGGAGGCCAACGTTCAACCGAGGACTTTTGATAGCTTGTTACACGGTAATGATTCAATAATAGTTCTATCTAAGCTGGGTTTTTCCTCGTACAATAATTATTATATTGCCTACTTTCTGCACTTCTTTGCACTTTATTGACAATGGGAGTATCAAACACAAACAATTTATTTAAGTTTAGAGTACGAAATTGTTACAACATCATTAGAAGGTGACCAAAATTCAAGATATGTAAAAGTACAATTGCTTTTAAAAATATGAAAGCCTGACGCAAGCTTTCATATGTATCATATATTCTCGTATTCTTATATATTTATACAAATAAATAAAATGGAAATGTTTATTTGTAACGTAAAATAACAGCTTTTCAGCGAATGCATATGAATGCATATCGGTAATTATAACAAAAACAAAACAATTTCTTAAATTTTTCTCTTTCTGTATGTCCTTGACCTTGACACAAAAATTGATAGGGGCGTACTCCGATGGTTTGGGCACGTTGAGTGAATGAGTGAAGACCGAATGGTGAAGAAAATATATAGCGCGAAAGTAAATATTAAAAGGTGTCGAGGTAGACTGAAACTAACTTTCGAGGACCAGGTGAGCAAATTACTCGAAGAGGGCAAGGTCAAGAGTACTCGGATACCTAGACGTGCATGTATGAAGAAGATAATGAATTAATAAGAGTTGAATTAATAACGTTGGGAATTAAAATCAAGTAAATTAAATGCGATAACATCCGATAAAGTAGTTTTATTCAATGTGTGTGTCCAATGTGTAGTGTTCATGTAAATACAAGAATTCATTTATTAATGTTGTTATTACAAATTTAGACTATGATATCACAGAAAGTTCATAGGACACCCACGTTTCCCCGATAACATTGCCAGCGGCACTTGCGTGTTGCGGCATGCACTTGGCTAGTTTATTTGACACTAACCCATAAAGATATATAACATAACATAACATAAACACTCACGCCTGTCACCCAGAGGGGTAGGCAGAGACTACGGACTTCCATTTGACACGATCCTGACATACCTCTTTCGCCTCCTTTACATCCATATATCTACGCATACATGCTCGTCGGTTAAGGGTACTTCTAACGTGGCCCCTTTAGGAAGATATACCTCCCCATATATTGCCTCATAGGGGGGATTCATCGTAGTTGTCACGCTTGATAGGCAACCGCAGTTTATTTTTTCTTCTATTTGTTATTAGTGCTGTCCATCTGCTGGATTGTTTCCCACTCTTACGACAGCCACGGGTCGATTTACATAAATTACATAATAAACTGAAATGAAGAGTACGATGGTAGTCCGATCGCTAGAACTTCTTTCAGCTTTTTGTATCAATTCAATCTGCGTAGTAATGGAGATCCTTTTGTTTCAAATAACAAGCTTAACTTTCCCATTTAAAGTTAGTAGCTTTTACTCTCCGCAGCAGGTAAAAAACAAAAATCATCCTCTGAGCGGTGTATTTTGTGGCCGTAATCTGCTTTTAATTACAAAATTTGTACAACATTACATTTTCAAAAATTTTCTACTTTGGAACCTTATTTTGTTATAATCGTGCCATAATTTTTTTTCAAATACAAATTTTAACACTTAATAAATTTTAATAAGCTTATTAAAGCATAGTATATAAGCATATTTTTATTCATAATTGGGTTTGTAGATATAATTCCAACCGATAATTCTGTATCTACCTGCTTTAAAAGATCTAACGTAAGTGTTACGTTACATATTATATTATGTTGTACAAATTAACGTTACCGTTATCGTTACAGCCTATTAAAGTCTAATGCTGAGCACAGGCCTCCATCATAGGGGGGGATATTTGTCATAGTCGCCACGCTTGCCAAGCGGGTTGGCAACCGCAGTTTTTTTGTCGTTATTAGTTGCTGCCCATCTTCAGATATGCGGCAGTGGATATCCTTTCACCGCCACTACACGGTACCACTATAAGATATAAATTTAACATAAGTCATATAATATGCTTAAGTAATGGAAACAAGTGTTAATTAAAATGGAATTTAAAGAAAGTTACAGTGTAACTATGATTCTCTTCTTCTTATTAGAAAAAGAACTAAGAGCAACCTTTTTTGCAGGGGCGTCTTATTGATAACTACTATAAAATAAAAACTGCGGTTGTTAACACGCCTGCCAAGCGGTTGCCAACCCACCAATT
>CAJQZP010000487.1:0-15472 GCA_907164705.1 Parnassius apollo | reverse complement strand
CTCCAAATTCAAAATTATAAGATTTATTTACAAATTGTATGTGCATTAAATATAGAGGAATTTATAGTAAATGATAAAATATAATGTTATTGCGTGTACTAGGTTAAGAGTAGTAGGACTCCCGAACGAAAACCCGGAGTCCTCTACACCCTCTATAAAACAAAAAGGACAAAGTAAATAAAAAACATGAAATAAAGTCCATGTCAAGCTGACAATGTCTCTGACCTCCATGTCAGAGGAAAGCAGCAAAACATACATTTAAAAAAAAAAAAAAACCTAACCTAACCTAACCTAACCTAACCAGTCCGGTGCCAACTGCCGTCCCGAACGCCACGTTTCTGAGTTGCTCCGCGCTTAAAAATTCGTTTAAGTAGGTTTTTTACGTCCGATTTTTGTGTGTTATACACCAAAAGACGCGGCTTATAGTCGTGCAAATTGTTTTTAAATCGGAGTGAAAGTGACAAAGTTATAGTGAAAAAAGTGAAATTTCGGAAATTTCAAATTTTAAAATTGAAACGCTGAGTGTTTAAGTGCTGTAACCCTAGTTTTTTAAAGTGTGGCATTGAACCTACACACGGCCCCTACACGTGTTAAAAATTTGGAAATTTTCTGAGCCATAGTCTCGGAGAAAAAGGCAAAAAAACAAGTACCACGTGGGCACGTGTTTCGAGAAGGAGAACCGTGCGGCTACTTTTGAAGTCGCATTCTGGTAGCCAGCCTGGAGGGGAGCCGGGAGCAACTTTCGGAATTTTAATAAGTTAAGTGGCTGCGGAATAATTGAACTTTTAAATTTAGTGAAATTTTCAAAATTTTATATTTTAAAATTTAAAGCGAAGATCCCTTGTTTTTATACTTAAATAATGTTTAGGTTAACATAAGAAAGGTACATAAAATTTTTCAGATTTTTATTGTAAGTAGTTTTTTAATTACGATTTGAGCTGCTGTTTCTGCGGAACCCCTAAGGCTGGGACAGTCGTGTTTGGGTTTAAACGAAAGGGCTCGGGGGAGATCTACAACTGTATTTACTTAGATTGACTCTAGGTAGAGTCGAAAAAAATTTGAAATTTTATTTTGACCAAAATTGGCTCCTGAAGGCTAACGGGCCCTAGATTAATCCTTTTTTAACTTCATAAGGTAATAATAACTTGGTAGAGCAGGACTCTCCTTCATTTTTATTTTTATTTCTATAGGATAGGTTAGTTTTTATTACATACTTGACACAGACCCCCCTTTACAGGGTCTAACAAATATTTTCGAGGACAACTTTCCCCGACCCACCTAAAACTACATACACTACACACCATGTACCGCACACCCACGACCTCTGGCGCTGCCAAAAAGCCCACCACTCCTAGCCCTGCCACCACAACCGCAGCAGCGCAGGATGCTGCTAGGACCTTTATCAAAAGACCAGACGCCAAAAGAAGATCACTCGATAATATGGACATATACAAAAAGCAGCAACAGAACTACGCTGCATTACCGAGTGATCAGCTCCTCCAGGAGATAATGAAAACCTTCGAGGATATACCCTTGAAAGTCAAGGAGTACCCTCAGATGAGGAAAGACATAAAACATTTCCTGGAGGCGCAGTCAGATAAAGGCATACGAGCAATTTTCGAGCTCAGTAGGCGTATCGAAAGTCTCGAAGCAGAGGTCTCAAAAACAAATACGCCAACAAAGACCTCGTCAACCAATGGGCAGTATGTGGCCCTCAGGAAACTAGGAGAAGTGGAAGAAAAACTGATCGAGCGACTAAATGAGATAAAGCGGAGTCTGAAGGCGGACATAGTAGGACTCCATAATGGTAATAACGACCGAGGCTCCGACATGATCGACAAGATCATCGACAGGATCGATGAGACCAGAGCTGCCATAGACCAAACGACCGAGGAGGTCGAGAGTCGAACGCACGCTCTCCTTAAAGATCTGGTCGGTGGTATTGCCGATGATGTCGTCACAGCCAAACAGGAACTTATGGAGGTCGCAAAAGGACTGGCATGCGAAACAAACGCAGTCCCTAAGTCATACGCCAGCGTCGCAGCTACCAAACCCGTCCACCGCCCTGCACTTCACTCGATGGCGGTCACCTTCGAAAGTGGTCTCGAAACTGCTGACGAGGTGCTCGCCAGGGTGAAAAAGGTGGTCGATGCTAGAGGCACTGGCCTCAAAATTAACAAGGTGCACAAGGCCAAAAATCAAACAGTCATAGTAGGTTGTGACACTGAAAAAGAAATGAAGAAAGTTCAGGAAATAATAGAGAGTCGTGGAGATGGACTGGTAGTAGCGCCAATGAGAAACAAAAACCCTCTTGTTGTCCTAAAAGATGTGTTTGTTGATAGTGAAGACGACGATATAATCGAGGCGCTCTACGCGCAGAATAAAGAAATTTTCGTGGGCCTACCTGAAGTGGACAAGGAAATGCTGATAAAATTCAAAAAACGTACCAGAAATCCCAAAACAGTGCACATTATCCTTCAGGTAAAGCCTAACGTATGGCAGAGGATGACGGAGGCTGGAGCCCTCTATCTAGACCTACAAAGGGTCAGGGTCGAGGACCAGCCTCCGCTCATCCAATGCACGAAGTGCCTTGCATTCGGACATGGTCGGAAATTTTGCACCGAGAGTGTGGACAGATGCAGTCACTGTGGAGGACCGCATCTCCGCGAGAAATGCGCAGACTTTACTGCAGGTAATGAACCACAGTGCTGCAACTGCTCACACTGTGGACTGCGGAAGACCGACCATAATGCGTTTAGTGCTGACTGCCCAGTGCGGAAAAAGTGGGACTACTTGGATAGAGCAAACACGGCCTATGCCTAACTCACATGCAGGAAATTAAACAACACATACACACAGTCACAAAAGCACACAGAAACACAAACACGATACACACAAACATGAAATACATAACAAAACGATCACAATTTGATATACAGAATGTATATTGAATATACACGATTATATCATACAGCACAAAAACACTTACATGAACCACACACAGTAACTCGAAACAAAAGAAAAATGAAGTATGTAACTAAAACTGGCAAAGGAAAAAGTCAATAAATATGTATAAACTTAGTATATATATGTTATTGGCTCGACAAAAGTGTTTAAAAAAAAATAGAAGGAAAGTACAAAATCTGACACAACATGACAGAAAACTCACCAATCCTGCAAAATGCAAAATCGACAAGATCTTACGAAATTGTAAAACGTAAACGCAATAATTAAATGAATGGAAGTACTATCTGTTGTACAAATGATAGAAATAAGAATAGAATTAAGGAACATATAACTGAAAAATGCTAGAAATAGGAATTAAGTATGTATATATTGATGTAAGTTTAATAGATGTAAATAGAACTAAGAAATAAGAAATGTAAAAGTGTAAGATCATAATGATAAGTAACCCATGTAAGTCAATAAATGTGTAAACCTAAAAAGTTGTAAATTAAAATAAGAATAAGTACATTGAATTTGTAAGGTTAGATATTATATGTAAGCAAAAATATTCGTGTAAAAAAAAAAATTAAAATAGTGAGAAATATATATATATATATATATATATATATATATATATATATATATATATACATATATATATATATATATATATATATATATATATATATATATATATATATATATATATTAGCATAGAATAGCGGGAGTCTCACCCGGCAAAGAATGAGCGTGGATGAATAAAAGAAAGAACAAGTATGCGGCTTGAACGTGCGAATATATGCGAGAACTGGAATGTAAGAGTGATATAGATTAATAAGGACCCGGTGATCTCATGATCGGGGAAAAGCGTATAATAAAAAAAAACCTAACCTAACCTAACCTAACCTAACCTAACCATTAAAAGATATTAAAGTACCACTTACTTATATTGGAAATCCAAAGAGATGTGAGTTTATTAACCAACTTCAAGCAAAAGATCTGAACAAACCCTCTGAGATTGAAGTTCAAGAGTTTTTTACACCTAGTAGAGGAGATACAAAAACTATAACTAAAATAGAGTTTTCTACACCGAGCAGTAGAGATAAAAATTCAACAACTAAAATACGTAAAAGGCTTAAGTGGGAAAAATGGACCACGTACTAGAAGAAATTAACAGGATTTATTATGATCCATCTAATCCCGCTGGTTTTGGTAGTATTGATAAATTATCAAAAACCATGAAGGGTAAAATGAATAAAAAGCAAGTAAAGTAATGGTGAAAATCACAAGAAACATACACATTACATAAACCCATTCGAAAAAAATTCCCGCGTAATAGGTACATTCTATCAAATATTAATGAACTGTGGCATTTATTGTGGCACTTATTCTCAATGAGTGCGTTTGGCAGAAAAAAGCGCTAGCAAGCGCTTGTAAGCAAAATGGCGAAACTAAACAGTTTTCGGCCAGGACACGTTTGCTAACTTCAGTAGCGCTGACACAATCCTCCATTTTGCTTATTTAATTTGTTTGTTTTGAAGTAGAGTTTATAAGTTGTTTTGTGCAATATTAGTTTTAAGTAATATAATGACATGAATAGACATATACATGTTAATAAAAATTCATGATTGGTAAGTTTTTAATATGAATACTTTACAAACATATATTTAAATTAGGTTAGGTTACCCAGTTAAAACTAACTTCGTGTCCAAGAGGAAAATAGCTACTTACGATTTGACAGCGCTTACCGCTTACGATCGCCATTTTGCTTACAAGCGCTTGCAAGCGCTTTTTTCTGCCAAACGCACCCTATATAATGATGGTTTCAAGTATATACTTTGTGTTATTAATGTATTTAGTAAATATGCTTTTGCAAGACCAATTAAAAAGAAAAGCAGAAACAACTAAAGAATGTTTTGAAAGTATATTTACTGAAAGTAATTTAACACCTACTCACATACAATCTGATAAAGGTACAGAATTTGTTTCAAAAGATGTACAAAAATACTTCCAATAAGATATATAGATTATATACAATAGATAATCCAAAAAGATTAATTACTATACCACTAACAATCCTGACATTAAGGCCAGTATTGTTGAACGATTTCAAAGAACACTAAAAATGAAAATGTGGCGTTATTTCACTCATAATAATACTTATAGATATATAGATGTTTTACAAGATTTAATATACTCTTATAATCACAGCTTTCACTCTGGTATTAAGATGTGCCCATATGATGTAAATTCCAACAATATTATGACAGTTTGGACTAATCTTTATGATAGACGGTCAAATAAACTTTCTTTAGAAAATCCTAAACCAAATTTCAATGTGGGTGATTATGTTCGAATAACTAAATATAAACATGTTTTCCAAAAAGGATATGAATCAAATTGGAGTGATGAAATATTTATTACATCTTCAATAATTGATAGAACTCCATGGGTTGTTTATACAATAACAGATTTACAAAATGAACCAATAGTTGGTACTTTTTATGAAAGAGAATTACAGAAAATCACTTACAACCCAACCTCACAATATAAAATAGATAAAATAATTGACACTCGTTATTCAGGTAACAGAAAAGAAGTATTAGTGAAGTGGAAAGGTTATCCAGATAAATTTAACAGTTGGATTTTAGCTTCTAGTTTAAAAGAAATATGAATAAAGAAAATTTTTATTTAACTTTGCTCAGCAATAGTTCAATGGAATACTTTCCTGATAACAAGACCAC
The DNA here is from genome assembly GCA_907164705.1 of Parnassius apollo. Classification (NCBI taxonomy): domain Eukaryota; kingdom Metazoa; phylum Arthropoda; class Insecta; order Lepidoptera; family Papilionidae; genus Parnassius; species Parnassius apollo. Next base: position 9,782 of record CAJQZP010000487.1, on the reverse strand, counting down.
AAATTTTTCAACGAAATTACCAAAAGCTATTAAATTAGAAGGTGAATGATCGATTGGAGTTGTCGAGTCGAGTTAGAGTTGTTTACTGTTCAAGATCATGAAAATGTTATATACATTACAAAATCTATGTTAATGCCTAATGAAGATAAACCATCCATAGTGTACTACAAAAAACATATTCCAGCTACCAACTATGATAACATTGAGCATATTTTAAGAGTGTTAAATGGTATCGGAGAGAACTTGAAATTTCGCTATGATGAAATAACAAAATTTGTGTCTATTTCTGTTTTGGATTGGAAGATTGATTTGGAAGTTTACAACTGGGTTATGAACCAAATAAAAATCTCCTAGAGATAAATTTAGGAGTGTCCTGCTAATTTACACTTAGGATTACCATCTCAACTCTTTATATATTGCGACATTATCGATCCTCAGATTGTGGGTGATGTTATGACTCCTTTAATAAGAGTCATTTCATTAGATCCTACAAAATACATTTATGGTGCAAATAAAATGCACGTTTTCTCTCAACCTCACTACTTACATGTTATGCGAAGAGAGTTCGATACGCTGGAAATAGTTATAAGATCGAGCACAGGACAAAAAATACCATTCCAGTTTGGAACCGTGTGTATTAAACTACATTTCCGAAAATTATAATAATGAATTCTCTTCGTGATCATCATAAATGTCCATATGAAAATTATTATACACATTAAGCTTGGTCAGGATTTGGAGTAATTTATAAGGGTTCACCATACCAACGCGGTCGTGGTATTGGGAGCTTCTTAGTTATTAAGATCAGTTTTACCTTTAATTTTAAATGGTTCTCGGGTTATTGGCAAGGAGGTATTAAGCGCTGGAGTAGGACTTTTATCGGACGATCTTTTAGACGATCTTTTATTGAGGCGTCCTATGGAAGCCTCAATAAAAGATCGTCTAAAGCAAGTTAGTACGAATTTAAAACGAACGCACCATTAACTGCTAAAGTGCAAGCTGCGAAAAAACTTGGTCTCAAACCAAAAAATATCAAAGATATATTTTCAAATTAAAAATGTCTTTCCTTCATAATCATTCTTGCGAGTGCGTTAAGTCAGAATTGGATTTGTTTGCACTACCGCCTACACAAACTGGCATTGAAAATGGATTGTGGATTCATTACAAACCAATGTCATATCTTGGTGATGATGGACCTATCGAGTTTCAAGTTCCTGGGACAGGCGATGACTACATAGATTTGTCTCATACATTACTCCACATAAAGGCAAAAGTATTTTTTAAACCCTTACCCCTACACTAGCATTTTTTCCTGTATCCTGGGGGCAGTTTACAAACATAAATTGCACAAGGACAAATATCCAGACCCGGAACGACTATTTGGAGGTCATACAAATACTTGTTACGTGCGGGATTCGAACCTGCGACCCCAAGCGCAGCCACTCGTTGCTAAGCCACTGCGCCACGGAGTCGTCTAAAGTATTAAATCAAGATTTAACTAACTTGATATCTACTACAATAGTAGCACCTGTAAATAATTGGCTGCATTCACTTTTTAGTCAACTTGATGTTTATTTAAACCAAAAGCTTGTATCACCACCTAATAATACCTATGCATATCGAGCATTCATGGAAACCATTTTAAGCTATGCTCCTGCTGTTAAACAATCTCATCTTACTTGTAGTCTTTGGTATGAGGATACAGCAGGAAAAATGGATTCTACAGATGGTAAAAACCTTTGAGTATTAAACCAAAGGAGACGGCATCGCTAGGCATACCCCTCTGTAAAAGGTACGAGGGTCCGACTCATACTCGTTATATAAAACTATTTGCTCCGCGTCGTGCGTCATTCCGAAGTGATCGTGCCAGTAAATCGAGCTCCAACAAAATGCCGAATTGCAGTGTGTTTGTACATGAAAAAAAAAAAACAATCAAAAACGTCAAGTATACAAAAGGACAATGTGACTTTTCATCTGTATTCTTTTAACATAATATTAAAGTAATTTTATCATTTAGAACTCGTATTTTGTGAATATTTTCGTCCAGTACCAAGTGTGGCCATCATAGTTCATAAAGTGAAAAATAATCTATTTTTAAATAAATATAATTTACTACACAAGTTAAATATATTAACGAAAATATATTTCCTAATAACTAAATCAGTATTGTGATGAATAATAATCACTACATATACATGTGTAGTGGATTTTGTTAAATGATTTATATATTCAGCACAATTTCAACACGATACTGAATATTATATAATTTAATATAATTGATAACTGGTATTTATCAAAATATTATACAAAATAAAGGCCAAATAAGTCAAATCGAAAATTGCTACTTCGCAGCAAAAGTGTGCAATTTTTATAAAAATATACTGGTATCACTGCAACCGAAAGTATTGCACTATAGTGATGGACGCCACAACTTTAGCTATCGATAAGTTAGTTTACCATGCGGGTTTGTCTGCCGAACCGGTTTGTAGTTTTTATTTAGCTTTTACAGTAAAGTATTACAAAAAGTAATAAATTTTTCTATTATTGGTTTGTTTTTACAGATTTCTAAAGGATTCTTTTAGGCGACTAACTTGGGTTGTAGCTTGTAGAAACCATGAATCTTGGATACCCAAACGGACTAGCACCATTTGCTCCGAACATTTTGAAAAATCATATTTCATACCCCAAGCTTACAATAAAAGAAGCTTAGCTGACACTGCAGTACCAACCATGAACTTGTGATCAGGTAATGTTCGGCTGTAATTAGATTTAGATTAAATATTTTTATTATTACCTTTATGAGCCCAATATTGTTCTACTTGAAAATATTTTATTAAGTTTACAAAAGCATTAGTCTAGCTCAGTGATGATCCCCGTCAAATTTAATTCATATAGTTATATACACATATACACAAGCTATGTATATATATATATATATATATATATATATATATATATATATATATATATATATATATATATATATATATCTTGAATCTTCTGACTTACGTAAGTAAATTAGTAAATTATTTATTTTAGGGTGATCGTGGTGATTGCACAACATCAGCAACATCGAAAAAAGAAAGCTGGATGTTCCGGAAAAATTCCATTTGTTGTCACGAAAGTCACAATTCGAAAAAAATCTTTATATAGCCCAAACTAGTCCTACTCTCACTGCGAGTACGAGCACTTAGGCCAAGGAAAATTAAACTGAAAAAATGCCTTGACATAAAAAACAATAGTATAAACAGGCTTCACAAGTTTGCAAGAAATACTTTGCCCTAACACTTAATTATTACTCACCAAAAGCCTAACGCTATGTACGTAAAACTTTGGAACATGTTTGCCTGCACCACGGATATTGACTAAGTGATACACTACCATCGATCGCCAACCAGGGTTTACTCAAGAAGCGCTGACGGCATTAAATTGAGAGCAGAGAGTAACCCTGATAAAAAAATTTATTGTACCTTGGTTATGGATGAAATGAAAATTAGGTAATTGACGGAAAAACATGCTAGCAGCCAAAGGCATTATGTATATAACCAAAATGTCTTTTAGAACTGGCTGGAACTGGAAGTAATCCGTCAATTGTTTTATTTTCATTTCATCTATCACTAACATACAATACAATTTCTTGTCAGGGTTACTCTCTAGTCTAAGTTTTAAAACAGTTAACGCTTTTTTTTGTGTAGCCAAGTCGTCGGCCATCAATTGTACATTAGTTTAGCATAACATCTTTCCGGGAAATACTTAGCTTTAGGTAGATGTCACATTTTATTTTTAAGCAGCTGTCTGTTTAAAGTTCACTTTGTTCAACTGTTATACAGTTTTTTATTTTCTAATTTATTAAATATTTTCCAGATTTAATAACTCTTCAAAATCAACAACTTTTTATAAATAGTGGTTTTGTGATTGAAGCCTTATAATAAAAACAAAAACTTGGTTAACACCACATAAGATGATAAACTGATAGGATTTTTCTTTTCATAAATCTGATTTTTAAAATAAGTTAACTAAACCTCTTATTTTGATTTGTTATATATTTTAAATTTTATCCTGCATAATGTAAAATAAACCTGTAGCAAAATAATAGTTTCTTTCAATAATTTGTAAGTTTTTTTCGAAGATCATTTTTAAATACTTTAAAAAAAAGAATTTCAAATAACACCTTGGTATTATTTATCTATGTATTATTTATAATCAAATAAAAACTTATTCGGACTATGGTGATTTGTTTATCGATAAAAAATATCGACATAGTCGACGCCTTACGTTGCTTACGCATTCAGCCAGCGCTATCAAATATCAATGTATGTCAATGTTGGTCATCTTCACGTTCACGGTGACAATTTCAACAAAGATAAATTTTTAATTCATGGTGTTGAAATGAGTGTTAAATTGGTTCGATCAAGAGAGAGTTTTAATTTAATTGCTAGGTCAAACGATGTAAAGTTTAAAGTTTGCATTACGGACGCAACTCTTATTGTTCGACGAGCACCAATTAATCCAAGTGTATTACTCGCACATCAAAAAGTTTTAGCTTCTACCACTGCTAAATATCCTATTACTCGAGCTGAAGTAAAAGTTTTCACAATACCATCGGGTGTTCAAGGAAAAACTCTTGATAATATATATTTTTAGGACAGGTACCCAAAAGATGTATAATTGGATTTGTGAACAATTCTGCATTTAATGGTTCCTTTACTAAAAATCCATTTAACTTTGAAAACTATGGTATTAATTCTTTCAGCTTATATATTGATGGTCAACAAATACCTTCAAAAGCAACCATCTTTTAATAATAGTATATTTACATCAGCATATCATACTCTATTCTCGGGAACAGATATTCACTTTCTTAATGAAGGAAATGGAATCTCTTGTGAACAGTATGCCAAAGGTTACTGTCTATTAGCATTTGACTTAACTCCTGATTTATCATTCAACTCATCAGCTCATTGGAATCTCATAAAGCATGGTAGTGTAAGATTAGAAGTACGATTTGAATCCTCACTAATACAAACAATTAACTGTGTAGTTTATGGTGAATTTGAAATAGATAAATACAGAAATGTTACTGTAAACTATAGTAGTTAAGGTTATAATATGTGTTGTATGTTAGATTTTATGTATTATGTGTAATGCATTTTGTGTGTATGTAACTATGTGAATCGGTATAAAATTAAATAAAACAAATCGTATGGAATATATTATTATTTATTTCTTTATAAATCTTCTATTTAATCTAATATAAAACACTGTTCGAGTTTAAAATTACATTGGACTCTCTCATTAGATCATCAATAATAACGAGATGTGGGTTTTCACCATCAAATATATTAAGATTTGGAATTCCTTGATGATAGTTAACATTTGGTAAATTATATAAAGGTTGCATTTCATCAAAGCACCATGTGATCTGATTAAAATCACAATTACATATTTCTGTAACTGATTTTATGAAGTTTGTTACAAAATTTGACTTCTCACATCCACTTGGTCCTGCCACAATAGCAGTAAACGGACGTATAAAGTGAAACATTACACACGTCTAAAGTTCTAAGGGGTGAAATAAAAAAAATTAAAGTGTTGGTGTAAACAATTAACATATATTGTGTATTATAACTAATGTTTTTGGGAAATCAAACAAAATTTATGATTAATTTAAAATTTTATTATCAAGCAATAACCACTTGTAAAAAACCCACACTTCATCACAAGAACAATGTAAAATTTTGTGATTATTTTTTGCAAATATATGATTATTACACACATAACGTTTGTTTAAATTTATGACATTTACCAAATCATTGTATTTTGGACATTTTGTATTCTTCTATATTAAAAGTTCTATCAATCGTCGTCAACATTTTTAAAAATTGTTTTTCTGCTGAACCACCTTTGTATGCGATCACTTCGTCTTTTCATAAATTTCAAATGTACCAATTTAATAAATGTACCAATTGGGGGACGAGTCGCTCGCGTCCGTAGGCTTTCGACCACCTAACCTTAGGCCCACCCTACACGTGTACCCCGGGTGGTGCTAAACGAGCGACAAAGCCGAAAAAATAGACTCGGCTCCTCGCCGTTTGGTATCGGCGTAAAATCTACCACCACCCCTTGTTCGCACCATGAGTCAGGAAATAAAAGAAATGGCCCCGAGTTCCCGGCGCCCCTTTAATGGAGCAGGGGTGCGAAAAATCTCCCGGAGAAAAACCGGCGATTAGGTTCACCACCCGTCACGTTCTGTCTCCCGGAGGGGCGAAAAGTGGATTGCGGAAACCCGTCTGGCTACGCAGAATGTATGTGGAGGAATGAATGATAAGATGGATGAAGTATGCGAAATGATGAATGACAGAGGAATAGATGTGTTATGTGTAAATGAGACGAAACGAAAGGGAAAGGATGCCACTGCACATGGCACGTATAGCGCGTATTGGTCTGGTGTAGACGAGACCGAACGGGCATATCAGGGGAGTCGGTTTCATCCTTTCAGAAAGAATGGGTCCACGTGTGAAAGAGTATGAATGTGTAAGCCCGAGGCTGCTATGGATACGAATGAAAGTGGGCTTAAAGAAGCTGTTCCTGCTAGGGGTGTACGCCCCAGAAATGTCTAAGCCCACTTATATACGAGAGCAGTTTTGGGACGTGGTAAGGATGGTGTTGACAAAATGTAAGGAAAATGAAAATATTATTATGTAAGGAGACTTTAATGGAAGGGTTGGGGTGAAGAGGTCTGGTTATGAAAGGATATTGGGAACGTTTGGTGATGAAAGTATAAATGAATATAGTGAAGACCTCCTCACCGTATGTGTGGCAAAGAATCTTTTAGTGACGAATACTTTTTTTCGTCATAAGAAGATTCACATGTATACATGGGAAAGAGGTGATGATAGAAGCATGATAGATTTCGTAATTGTGGATGAAAGAATGAGGAGCGCAGTCGTAGATACAAGGGTTTACCGGGGGTCCAACGTAGGGACGGATCATTACTTGGTATTATGTCGAATTAGTGGTCTTTTCAAGCGTTGGCAGCATCGGACATCTGTGTCTACCACTGCGTTACAGCGTATAAGAATAGAGAAGTTACAAGATGAAGATGTGAAAGACAAGTATAAATGTAGACTGAGAGAAAATATTAGATGTTTGAATGAGTTGTGTATGAATGATTTAGACTTGAATACTGTGTGGGATAATATTAAGAAAGGTTTGGTTGATGCAGCCACCGAAGTATGTGGTGTAAGTAAGAGAACAAATGAAAGGAAAAGTAATACGTTGTGGTGGGATGATGAGGTACGGGTGGAAGTTGAATCAAAGAAGAAAGCGTGGTTAGATTTACTAGCAACCAAAGCTGGTAATTCTTCAGGTATGAATGATGAGATTGAAAGAAAAAAGGCAGAATTTAGACGTCTAAATAAGAGAGTAAAAGAAGTAGTTTGAAAGAAAAAAGAAAGAAAGAACGGATAAGAATGATAGAAGGATATCTGATAATTTTCAGGCTAATATAAAAATGTTCTGGAAACTCGTAAGAACTGCCAGGGGAAATACAAAACAGCCTATAATTAATGCTATAAGAGACGAGAATGGATGTATTCTGAATGATGAAGTTTCGAATTTAAACAGATGGAAGGAATACCTTGAAAGCGTGTGAAAGAGTGAAGAGTCTTCTGAATTAAATAAACTAGAAATTCCGAAAGAAGGGGTATGTAGATAAGTGTAGATGAAATAATGAAAGCAATGAAAAGCATGAAAGCAGGTAAGGCAGCTGGATATGATAGAATATCACTCAAGATGCTAAGGGCTGGAGAGGGAGTGGTGGCAGGCCTGCTTACCTTGTTTAATTTATGTTGGGAATTAAAACGGGTACCGGATGACTGGTGTAAAGCAGTTATAGTACCAATATATAAAGGAAAAGGGTAACAGCAGGACCGCAAAAACTACCGTGGTATCAGCTTGCTTAGTATTGTGGGTAAACTGTATGCTAAGGTGTTGATTAAAAGAGTTATGAAAGAAACTGATGGAAAAATTTGGGATGTGCAAGCGGGTTTTAGAAAGAGAATGGGGTGTAAGATCAAGTTTTTTCCATGAGCATGATTGCGGAGAAGTTTTTGGCCAAAAACCAGAAAGTTTTTTGTGCGTTCATGGATTTGGAAAAGGCTTATAACAGAGTGGACAGGAATGTGTTATGGCAAACACTGAACTCATATGGGTTGAGCGCCGGTTTGATACAGACATTAAGGTCTCTTTATAGGGACTCTAGTGCTTGTGACAGGATCAATGGGGTCTACTCGGACTGGTTTGGCATCCAAAAAGGTGTCAGACAGGGCTGTGTAGCTTCCCCTTGGCTGTTCAACTTATTTACGGACAGTTGTTTGCAAACTTTGAAAGATGAAGAATGTGGGTTAAGAATGGGCGAGTTAACCGTCAAATGCCTTTTGTATGCCGATGATCAAGTCATATTTGCGTCATCGGCGGCTGAGTTGCAAATGATGGTTACATTAATGAACTGGGAATTAAAAGGAAGGGGAATGAAAGTGAACGCAAGTAAGACTTTGAAGAAGTTTGAAAGAGAAGAAAGCAAAACGGTATGTGAAATAAGAATAGAAGGAGAGTTAATTGAGCAAGTAGAAGAGTTTGTGTATTTGGGATGTGTATTTAGTAGGGATAGTAGATATGATAAGGATATAGAACGATGAGTAAATGCAGGGAATAGAGTGAATGGGTCACTACATTCTATTATGAAGAACCAGAATGTGTGAACAAAAAAGGCACGTATGGTAATTCACAATGATGTGTTAGTCCCTACTTTAATGTATGGTAGTGAAAGCTGGGTGTTGCAGAAGAAGCACGAAAGTAGAATAAATGCTGTAGAAATGCGGTCTTTAAGGAGTATGCTAGGGTTGAATCTGAATGACAGGGTGAGAAATTGCGTGATAAGAAATAAATATGGTATGCAAGATGATGTTGTGACCAGGATTAAGAAAGAAATGCTTCGGTGGTTTGGTCATGTAGAAAGAATAAATGAGGAAAGAGTGACAAAGCAAATTTATATGGCAGATGTGAACGGCAGAGTCGGGAAGGGACGTCCCAGAAAAAAGTTTATCGACAAAATTGGCGATATTTTGAAAATGGGCCACGTTAGAAGTACCCTTAAGCGACGAGCATGTATGCGTAGATATATGGATGTAAAGGAGGCGAAAGACGTATGTCAGGATCGTGCCAAATGAAAGTCCGTAGTCTCTGCCTACCCCTCTGGGTAACAGGCGTGAGTGTTTATGTTTATGTTTATGCAATTTAATATGGGAATGATGTTCTCTTGTTTGTAGGCACATTTTAATTCTTCGGTCACGTCAAAATATGGAATGCCGTGCACGTGTGTTTCGCAATAACGAACAGTGTTTTTGTATTTTGGCGACAAATAATTGAAAGGATAACTTGGCCGAAACAAATAATTATCGATAAATGCATAATTTTTATTAGATAGTTTTACGTCTAGAATAGCCATTTCTCTATTGAAAATGTTTATGAGGATGTGTAATGTAAAATCCGTCCATGTCGATGATGTATCTAATATTTTTTTTATATTTTATGTAATTTTGAACCAAAAAGTTAAAAGTATTTGATACTACACGTGACTAAAATATGTTTGTTCTAACAATGCTTCATTACTTCCCATCATCCCATCTCTTCCTTCTGCTCTTGTCTTCCTGTAATTTAAGTAAACAGAATCACATTCACTAATGATCAACTAATGACTGTCGACAACGAATGACGTTGGT
>CAJQZP010000486.1:25000-40000 GCA_907164705.1 Parnassius apollo | reverse complement strand
TTAGTATCTTATAGAAATTTTTGTGAAATTTTAAAACTAAATTTGGCCCTTAAAAATTTAAATTTTCTAAAAAATTCCACAAATTTTGTTAAAAATTTAACTAAGGGGGGCTTAATACGCTAAATTACATATTTCACTGTTATACTGACACCGAGACCTTTTAAATGAGCCCAAACACGGGCCGAATCGGTTAAAAGGCGCCCGAAATAAATTCTTGTGGTCTAAACTGGCGGCCATTTTGGAAATATTTAAACTGATATAACTTATGACCTAGAAGTCGTAGAGAGTTCCGGTTTTCAAGGTGGAGCTTAGGGTGACGGCTTCTATCCGCTTATATACTATTTAAGCGTTTTGGAGCTGAGGGGTTTCAGGTCATTGAGGGGTATCTGAAACGATAGAGCGGGCGAGGACAAGCCAATTGGGCCCAAACACGAGCGTTCTACGACCACTGGAAGGAAAATTGTTCGGGGTCGAAGATTGATTTTGACAGTTCTTGAACTGTCAGACTAAACTTCGGACGCCGATAATATCCGAACCGGAGGTCGTAGAGGGCTCTGGTTTTCTCTTGGGAGAAGGGCAGCATCTCCGCTATCCCACTAGCAACCTTTCAGGAATTTTCAGGGCCTGAAAGTTTTTTAGTCTAAACCCTCATCAAGTTGTAGAGCTCGTCGAGCCCAGTTGGGAGACCCCAAGCACGGCAGGTTTTGGACGGGTGGTCGCGGAGAAACCGCTTGTAACCGGATTCTGGTGGCCATCTTGGATCGGCGACCAGAAATTTGGGCTGCTGTTCCTGCAGGACCCCTAGGGCTGGGACAGTCGTGTTTGGGTTTAAACGAAAGGGCTCGGGGAGATCTACAACTGCATCTACTTAGATTGACTCTAGGTAGAGTCAAAAAATTTTAAAATTTTAATTTGACCAAAATTGGCTCCTGAAGGCTCACAAGCGCTAGATTTATCCCCTTTTACCTTCGTAAGGTAGAAATAACTTGGTAGAGCAGGACTCTACTTCATTTTTATTTTTATTTTTATTTTTATAAGATAGGTAAAATTTTTATTTTATTTTATATTTGACAAAGACCCCCCTTTACAGGGTCTAGCAAATATTTTATAAAGGGACAATTTTCCCCGATACATTCACAATAAATTACACTACACACCGCACCCATACACACCCACACAAGAAATATGTACCGCACACCCACGACCTCTGGCGCTGCCAAAAAGCCCACCACCCCCAGCCCTGCCACCACAACCTCAGCAGCACAGGACGCTGCTAGGACATTTATTAAAAGACCGGAAGCCAAAAGGAGATCACTCGATAACATGGAAATCTATAAAAAGCAAAAACAGAACTACGCTGCATTATCGAGTGATCAGCTCCTCCAGGAAATGATGAAAACCTTCGAGGACATACCCTCAAAAGTCCAGGACTACCCTCAGATGAGGAAAGACATCAAACTATTCCTGGAGGTTCAATCAGACAAGGGCATAAGAGCAATCTTCGAGCTCAGCAGGCGCATAAAAAATCTTGAAACAGAGGTCCCAAAACTAGGGACACCAACAAAAACCTCTTTGTCCGAAGATCAAGATATAATCCTAAAGAAACTGGGAGAGGTGGAAGCGACACTGACAGAGCGTATAAGCGAGATGGAGCGAAGTCTTAAAACGGACGTAGAAGAACTCCATACTAGCAACGATGACCGAGGCTCCGACATGATCGACAAGATCATCGACAGGATCGACGAGACCAGAGCTGCCGTAGACCAAACGGCCGAAAAGACCGAGAGTCGAACGCAGGCTCTCCTTAAAGATCTTGCCGGTGGTATTGCCGATGATGTCGTCGCAGCCAAAAAAGAATTCATTGAGGTTGCAAAAGGACTGGCATGCGGACTAAATATAGCCCCAGTCCCTAAGACATACGCCAGCGTCGTAGCGGCCAAACTAGCCCACCGCCCCGCACTTCACTCAATGGCGGTCACCTACGAAGGTGGTCTGGAGACTGCTGACGAGGTGCTCGCTAGAGTGAAAAAAGCGGTCGACGCTAGAGGCACTGGCCTTAAAATTAACAAGGTTCGTAAGGCCAAGAACCAAACAGTAATATTGGGTTGCGACACAGAAGAGGAGAGGAAAAAAGTTCAAGAAATTATAGAGAGTCGCGGGGACGGACTGAAAGTAGCGCCTATGAGAAACAAAAATCCACTCGTCGTCCTTAAAGATGTGTTTTTAGACAGTGAGGACGATGATATGATTAAGGCGCTCTACGCTCAGAATAAGGACATTTTCGTGGGCCTACCAGAAGAAGATAAGGAAATGGTGGTAAAATTTAAAAAACGCACACGAAATCCCAAGACATTGCACATAATCCTACAAGTGACGCCTAACGTATGGCAGAGGATGACGGAAGCTGGAGCCCTCTATCTGGACCTCCAAAGGGTCAGAGTCGAGGACCAGTCTCCACTCATCCAATGCACGAAGTGCCTCGCATTCGGCCATGGTCGGAAATTTTGCACCGAGAGTGTGGACAAATGTAGTCACTGTGGAGGACCGCATCTGCGCGAGAAATGCGCAGACTTTACCGCAGGAAATGAACCGCAGTGCTGCAATTGCTCACACTCTGGGTTGCGGAAGACCGACCACAATGCGTTTAGTGCTGACTGCCCGGTACGCAAAAAGTGGGACTACCTGGCTCGTGCAAACACAGCCTATGCCTGATCCATACGCAGGACATCACATAACACGTACACACAACCACAAAACACACAGAAACATAAACACGACACATACAAACACGAAATACATGACAAAACGAACACAACTGATATACAGAATGTATATTAAATATATACACGATTATATCAGCACAGGAACACATACATACACCACAAACAGTAACACAAAACAAAAGAAAAACAGTACGAAATGGAACTGGCAAAAGAAATGGACAATAAATATGTATAAGTTATTATATATATGTTATTGCCTAGATAAAAGCGTTTTTAAAAAATATAAAAGAAAGCACAAAACAGATGCAACAAACAGAAAACTCACTAATCCTGCTGAATGTACTACTGTAAAGATCTGGTAAAATTGTAAACTGCAAATTAATGATAATATAAACATATTATGTTCTTACTGTTGTACAAATAACAATTATAAGTATAGAATTAAGAAACTGTAATAGAATGTTAGAAATAAGACAATAGAGAATATTAGGTATATAATGAAGTTAGATCTATAAATTTAAAAATAGAACTAAGAAATAGGTAACATAGGAACTAAGAAATATAATAATAAGTAAAATAGTTAATAGAAGTACAATAGTTGTAAGTTGTAAATATGTAAAATTAGGAAATTTGTAAATTGAATAAAAATAAGTCTGTAGAAATTATAAGATGCTAAGTATAAATAATATTGTAACTAAACAGAAAATAAAATAAAGTGTAAGAAACCTTATTTCCCGAATAAAATAAAAATAAGCATAGAGTAGCGGGAGTCCCACCCGGCAAAGAATGAGCGTGGATGGATAAAAAGAAAGATTAAGTAGATTAGAAGTTAATGCGAGAACTGGAATGTATGAGTACTATAGATTAATAAGGACCCGATGATCCCATGATCGGGGAAAAGCCTACAACCTAACCTAACCTAACCTAACCTAACCTAACCTAACCTAACCTAACCTAACCTAACCTAACCTAACCTAACCTAACCTAACCTAACCCTAACCTAACCTAACCTAACCTAACCTAACCTAACCTAACCTAACCTAACCTAACCTAACCTAACCTAACCTAACCTAACCTAACCTAACCTAACCTAACCTAACCTAACCTAACCTAACCTAACCTAACCTAACCTAACCTAACCTAACCTAACCTAACCTAACCTAACCTAACCTAACCTAACCTAACCTAACCTAACCTAACCTAACCTAACCTAACCTAACCTAACCTAACCTAACCTAACCTAACCTAACCTAACCTAACCTAACCTAACCTAACCTAACCTAACCTAACCTAACCTAACCTAACCTAACCTAACCTAACCTAACCTAACCTAACCTAACCTAACCTAACCTAACCTAACCTAACCTAACCTAACCTAACCTAACCTAACCTAACCTAACCTAACCTAACCTAACCTAACCTAACCTAACCTAACCTTGCGCTTGATTGGCGGAATAGACGAGGCACATGCTTCGGCTATTAATGTGTTGTATTTTGTGATTGTGTTATCTAATTGTGAACCGTGTGTTAAATTTTTAATATAATCTAATGTAAAGTTTTCTCTATTGATAATTTGACCCAGTTTCTCACGAAACTGGGCCCAATTTGCGTGTTTAGTGTAATATATTCTTGTGGTGTGCTTGATGAAATTCTTGTTGATGTGCCTTGTCGTTAATGTGTAGGATATGCCATTGTGGTCCGAGCTGGTCAGGTCCTCGCGCACGCGCCAGTCGTCCACCAAGCCATACAGGTCCGGCGATGCGGCAGTTATATCAACATAACTGCTGTACCTTACGCCGCCCCGGATAGTGTCAAATGTAGGGGTTTCCCCTCTGTTCAGGATGCAGAGCCCGAGGTCCTCCAGTGAGCCGTGCAGTTCCTCGCCACGGCGATCTGTCACGGGACTCCCCCACCAGACGCTCTTGGCATTGGAGTCGCCCCCAATTATAACACTCCGAGCTCCTGTCTCGCGCTGCAGCCGGCGCAGGTGTGCTAGGTACGAGTCCATCGGCAGGTCGGGCTCAAAGTAAAATGAAACCAGGATGATCTCCCAGTTGCGGACTCGGATCCCCACCACTGCGATGTTGGTCGTGGTGAGTTTCGGGTACTGTGTTATGTGAAGGTCCGCGTCAAAAACTATGATCGCGGCCTTTACAGTCCCACTTCCATGGTCCTCACACTGGAAGACTCTGATCCCATTCTGACTCTTCACACGCCCTGTTCCGCCGACGTATGGCTCCTGCACCAGAGCAAACCGCGCACGCTGGTTAGAGGCTTCGATCAGCAGCTCGGAGTGTGCCAACTTACTGCGCTGAAGGTTCGTCTGGAGGACTTTAAGAACCACTGCGTTCGCCGGCACGCTCTTAGCAATACGCTACGGATTGCCGGGCGAGGCCATCCCACCTCTTCCTAACGGGACAGCTGTCGCTAAATGCGTTATGATCAACATTGTCAAACTTCGCGCGACAACAGTTCCGGCAGGAAGGTGGGGACCCCGCCAGCCAATCCGCGCATTCAGTGCGCAAGTGCGGCCCGCCACAGTGGCTACATAGGTCTGCTGGGTCTTTACAGTACTTCCGCCCGTGACCATAGCCAAGGCATCGTGTGCATTGGACCAGTGGCGACTGGTCCTCCGCTCGCACCCTCTGGAGGTCGATGTGGACCGAGCCCACGCCGGTTATCCTCGCCCAGAGGGTGGGCGACGCACTCAGTACCACGTTGGCCACGTGCGGGTTCCTAGCCCCTCTGCGATACCTTACCTCGAGTCGGTCATCTCCAGGGCCGAGGCCGTCAAAGAGCTCCCGATTCTGGTTCCTTAGGGCCTTTAAAATGTCACCATCGGTGTTGATTGTTAGGACACCTCTAAGGATCAGAAGCGGGTCCCTATTTTTGACGTCCTCGACGTTGAGGCCCGACCCTTCCTTCGCCAATCTCTCCTTGGCCTTTCTCCGGTCCTCGGCAGTGCTAAAGCCCATGACGACCTTGCGGTCTTTGGCCTTCCGGACCCGGTCGACTTTAACCCATCCCTCCTTCGCGTTTAGGGTTTTCCTCACCTTTCCAAGGACCTCCTCTCCTGTGTCCTCTTCGTCCTTGGAGGTGACAACCACCGAGTGGAGAGCCGCGGGTCTCGCTGGCTGCTGCGGCCTCACAGCAGCCACGCAGGCGTAACTACGCTGTTGGTCCTCGGCCGACCTGCTGCATCTAGTGAGCTGCTCCTGGAGAGCCTTCATCCGCTCATTACTCTCCAGGAGAAGCCGAGAGTGCTCGTCGAGTTTGGTGCTCAGTCCGGAGTCCGAGGGCACCGTAAATGTGGTGTCGGCGTCCTTAGTAGTCGACACCCCCCTCACGGAGCCCCCGGCACCCTTACGAGCCCTCTCGGCTTTCAGGTCGGCTTCGGACTCAATAATCAGTTTCTTGAGCTCGTCCAGGGACCCCAGGATGGTCTCTTTGATATCCCTCCTGAGGTTCCTGGACGAGTCCACTGCCTGTTTCGCCTTTAAATAATGGTGCTTGGCCCGCTGCAATCTGGTCTGCCCGGTGGTCGCCACTGGTGAGTGAACCAGCACTTCAACCCCCCCCTTCGGACTCTCAACCCGCTTTGGGGTCGGCGTCTTTTCCTTAGAGGTGGAGGGGGCGCCCGGTCCAGCCGTATAAGCCGACTCGGGAGCCACCCCCCCACCCCCTTCGGACTCTCTACCCGCTCAGGGGTTAACGTCTTGCGCTTAGAGGTGGAGGGAGCGCCCGGTTCAGCCGTACAAGCCGACCCGGGAACCGCCCCCTCCCACTTCTCCATACTCTGTCTTGGCAGCTTTTTCACGATCTTGGGGGAGTTGAAGGTAGGTTCGCTTTTTCCGGCCGCTTGACCGGTGTCCGGAGTCCCAAAACCATTTTTCAGGGAGGTCGCGTCAACAATTAATAAAATAGATAAAATTAAAATAAAATGTCGAAATAATAGTCAAAATTTACAATAAAATGTCAATAATAAAATTACCGCAATAGCGGGTTGTATAGGGTAAAAAATAGAGTGTTCCGTCAAAAATAAAGTGCCGTAGAATCCTACGGCCCTTACTCAACCTAAAACTACTTAAAAACTATCTAAAATGTCTTCCGCCGCGACTCTACGGTGGAACTCTACAGTGACTCTAGATAGAGTCGCCCAGTTAACACCAATCGATAGCGCTTTCCAGGGGAAAGTCAACGGAAAAAACCGCGTCGCCCTACGACCAGCGGTTTCCGAGATATCACGCCTTAAATATTTCCAAGATGGCGGCCGGTTATCTGGTTTCAGTCTAGACCGAAATTCAAAAAATTATATCTCGAGAACCGCTGATCGCAGAAACACGAGCGACGGCTTCCCGTAACGGGCGTTTTGCCCTCTATTTGAAACCTGCCAAATTTTTGGCAATCTGGAGGTCGACTCTATCCAGAGCCACAAACTATCACAAATCGTAGAGCTCCCCACAACTAAGCGTGTACAAGAAACCGCGTCTTTCTAAGACGTCTCGATCAAAAGTTATACAGCTTTTTATGAAATCAAAATGGCCGCCAATATGGCTGCCAATTTTAAGGATTTCTACTAAATCCGTTCCTATTTATCGTATCCTATCGAGCTTGGGCTCGTTTGATTCGTCTTTTAATCTACACTCTAAATCTACAATTATCTACAAAAAATATTTCAACCCCGATTTTTGGGGTGCAAAAAACATATAAATTTACCACAAAATTGGCAAAAACTCGAAAATTTTAAATAAAAATTTATTCTAAAAAGCTAAGATTATACTTATACACTACTTAGTCTAATTTTTACAATAGGTTGCGAAGTGATCAAATTGTTATTTACACCCCCACGTGTCAACCCTTAAACTTTAAAAAAATCGTAACTCGAAAAGTATTCAGCCTAAAATTATGAAATTTATAACATTGGTAGAGCTTAATGAGCCCTACCAAATAAATAAAAAATATGGGGGTGTTGTCGATCTTTATTTCGAGATAAAAAATTTTTGAATTTTGAAAATTTTAAAAATTTTAATAACTCCGCAACCACTAACCTTAAAATTATACTTGATACGGCGTTAAACTCGCCGCGTCGTGCCGCGTCGAATGAGCCGCCTCGCGCTGCCCTGGGGCCACTGGATCCAGGACCACGTGTCCACGTGGTTCCCGGTTTTTCTTCAATAACTCCGTGAGTTTCCACCGGAAAAATCCGGCCGAGGTGTCACAAGAAAGAGCTCAGCGAGCCCCGTCTGCAGATATAAAAATATCTATGGGTCACAGATCGCGTTTAGGTAGCGTTCACGCTCAAAGTTTTTAAAATTTTAAATTTGCACTTTGCACCGTTTTTATTCACACTTAACGCGCTCAGCGCGAAAAACAGAAACTGTCACTAGCTGGGGCAACTATTCCCGCAACTTTTGGTGCATAAATTGCAAAAATCGGAGCACAAAAAACCACTTTTTTCGATTTTTGAAACACAAAATCGGGCGGAGCGGCACTCGACCAACATGTAGCACGTTCACCTCAGAGTGCGTCTGACGACGGAAGGGCTACTACCCGCCAATCAAGCGCAAGGATGTGTTGAATATGCCATGGTGGAACGAGGGGTTGGCAGCGCTAAAGCGTGAGGTGGCCACCAAGAGATGCAGGATTCGGTGTGCAGCGCCGGTTAGGCGTCGGAAGGTAGTTGGGGAGTACCTCGAGGCGAAGGAGCGTTACGAGACCGAGGTAAGGCAAGCGCAGACGCGCAGCTGGGTCTCCTTCTGCGAACGCCAAGACGGGGAATCCGTTTGGGGGGGTATCTATCGGGTCCTCGGCAGAACCTCCAGGAGAGACGAAGACCCACCGCTGGTGGTAGAGAGTATGGAGCTAGACGCCAGGGGCTCGGTGAGGTTTATGGCCGAAACCTTTTACCCGGAGGACTCCGAGGGGGATGACTCTGAGGAGCACCGAAGGGTGAGGGTACAAGCTGAGCTCTTTGACGCTGAAACTTCTTCGGAATTGATGGACCCGCCTTTCACTCCTTTGGAGTTGAAATTGGCCTGTCGGTCCTTCAATCCGAAGAAGGCTCCAGGCGCGGACGGTTTTACTGCCGATATATGTTTGCACGCCATAGAATTTGACCCCGAACTCTCACTCGCTCTTTTCAACAGGTGCCTCGAACTCCGGCATTTTCCCGAGCCCTGGAAGGAGGCCACGGTAATCTTCCTCCGCAAGCCGGGGAAGATTACTTATACGACACCACGGTCGTATCGGCCGATCGGTCTCCTTCCGGTGCTGGGGAAGATGCTGGAGAAAATGCTTGTCGCCAGATTAAAATATCATATAGCGCCCAGGCTCAGCACCCGCCAGTTTGGCTTTATGCCCCAGCGGAGCACCGAGGACGCCCTCTATACACTAGTTGAGCACATCAGATTAGGTTTAAAAAACAAAAAGTTGATGACGCTTGTGTCACTGGATATAGAGGGCGCCTTCGACAACGCTTGGTGGCCACGCATCAAAGTCAGACTGGCGGAGGAACGAGTGCCGTTTAACATCAGGAGGCTCCTGGGCAGCTACCTGAGCGGCAGGCATGTTCGCGCACGGTACTGCGGGGAGGAGCACGTGAGGAAAACCGAGAAGGGTTGCGTGCAGGGGTCTATCGGTGGGCCGATTTTGTGGAACCTCTTGTTGGATCCACTGCTTCGCGAGCTGGAGGCTAGACATCACTATGTGCAGGCATTCGCTGACGATGTGGTGCTGGTCTTTGAAGGTGAGACGGCTCATGAGGTCGAAAGCCGTGCTAATGCCGCCCTCGAGCATGTGAGGGAGTGGGGAGTCCAGAACAAACTGAGGTTTGCGCCGCACAAGACCAGCGCCATGGTCATCACGCGCAAACTGAAGTATGACACCCCACGCCTCCACATGGGCGGGGTCGACATTGGCATGGTCGGAGAACTCAGGTTACTGGGAGTCGTCCTAGACCAGCGCCTGACCTTCAACACGCACGTCGCGAATGTGTGTAAGAAGGCCGTAGCCTTCTACGCCCAGCTTTCGAGAGCCGCGAAGGCGAGCTGGGGCCTCCACCCCGAAGTTATCCGCGCTATCTACAGAGCGGTGGTTGAGCCCGTGATACTGTATGCGGCTGCCGTTTGGGCGCCGGCTGTTGATAAGCTCGGTATTCGAAAGCAGCTGAACGTGGTCCAGCGGGGCTTTGCGCAGAAGCTGTGTAGGGCATACCGCACCACCTCCCTGAACTCAGCACTGTTGCTCGCTGGGATACTCCCCCTTGACCTGCGCATCCGCGAAAGCCGCGGCGCTGTATGGTGCGAGGAGGGGTATACCCCAGGACGCGATAGGAGATCGGGAGGTGGAACGGATGTCCTCGGCTCTGCGGTCTCCGCATCCCGCTCAGTATATCGACCTGGAGTTCAAGTGCCTGGCGGGCGAGGAACAACTCGCGGTAAATATTGACCACGAACTTAATATCTACACGGACGGCAGTAAGATTGAGGGCAAGGTGGGTGCGGCGTTATCCATATGGAGGGGCGCCGCCGAAACCAAAACCCTCAAGCTTTCTTTGCCGTCCTTTTGCACCGTCTACCAGGCGGAACTCCTGGCGATATGCAGGGCGGCGCGGACGGCCGCAGATAACTCGGCCAGATCAATCGGAATTTATTCTGACTCTCTGTCAGCACTGCAGACAACGATAAATCCAGTTGCCCTCCACCCCCCTGGCCGTCGAGGCGCGGGGCCACCTGCACAGGGCTTCGATACAGGACAAACTTGTCAATTTGTTCTGGATCAAAGCCCACGCGGGACTAGAGGGGAATGAACGTGCCGACCATCTGGCCAAGGAAGCTGCGCTAAAGTCCAAACGCAGCTTTGACTATGACAGCTGCCCGGTTTCATTCATCAGGCGAAGCATTCGTATGCGATCGCTTGATGAATGGAACCAACGATACCGGGCTGGTGAAACAGCCGGTGTCACCCGGGTCTTTTTCCCGGACGCGATAGCCGCATACCGTGTCATCGGTAAAATAAAGGTGGACAGATTTGTCACTCAGGTATTGTCGGGGCACGGTGGATTCTCCGAGTACTTGCATCGTTTCAAGTGTAAGGAGAGTCCATCGTGCGTCTGCGATCCTGCGTGTTCGGAGTCTGTTCTCCACGTCCTCCTGGACTGCCCGGCCCATGACCGTGAGAGGCGGGAACTGGAGTTCTTATTGGACTGCAAACTGGAAGTAAGTACGCTTCCGGATATTGTACTGGGTAAAAATAGAGACTTGTTCCTCAAATTTTGTATAAAACTGTGCATAGCTGTAAATAAAAGAAATAGAGTGTAAGTTATGCTAAGTAATTATATTCATATATAAATATATTAGCATAAATTAATTGTAAATAGGAACATAGTTTTAAGTTAGCATTAATGATGATGTAATTAAAGTTTTATTGTTCCCCCCTTCACTGTCCCCGCCCCCCTTTGTGTTTCAATTAGAATGTAAGTACACTATGGCCTTCAGCCCATGATTGAAAGATGATGTAAGCGAGATGAAAATGGGATGCTGAATGGCTGACGAGCAGAGTATAAGATATGATGTATGAATGAGTTTTGAAGATAAATAAACAAATAAGGTAAAAAAGACAAATTGTAAAAACAGTCTCCCAAAGTTTCAGGGAGGTTTAAAAAAAAAAAAAAAAAAAACCTAACCTAACCTAACCTAACCTAACCTAACCTAACCTAACCTAACCTAACCTAACCTAACCTAACCTAACCTAACCTAACCTAACCTAACCTAACCTAACCTAACCTAACCTAACCTAACCTAACCTAACCTAACCTAACCTAACCTAACCTAACCTAACCTAACCTAACCTAACCTAACCTAACCTAACCTAACCTAACCTAACCTAACCTAACCTAACCTAACCTAACCTAACCTAACCTAACCTAACCTAACCTAACCTAACCTAACCTAACCTAACCTAACCTAACCTAACCTAACCTAACCTAACCTAACCTAACCTAACCTAACCTAACCTAACCTAACCTAACCTAACCTAACCTAACCTAACCTAACCTAACCTAACCTAACCTAACCTAACCTAACCTAACCTAACCTAACCTAACCTAACCTAACCTAACCTAACCTAACCTAACCTAACCTAACCTAACCTAACCTAACCTAACCTAACCTAACCTAACCTAACCTAACCTAACCTAACCTAACAACCTAACCTAACCTAACCTAACCTAACCTAACCTAACCTAACCTAACCTAACCTAACCTAACCTAACCTAACCTAACCTAACCTAACCTAACCTAACCTAACCTAACCTAACCTAACCTAACCTAACCTAACCTAACCTAACCTAACCTAACCTAACCTAACCTAACCTAACCTAACCTAACCTAACCTAACCTAACCTAACCTAACCTAACCTAACCTAACCTAACCTAACCTAACCTAACCTAGAATAGTAAGGAAATTTTTTATTATTAAGTGTAAACACGTGGTGTCCTGAAAGTGCTGCTGAAAATTCTGAAAAAATTCCATAAAATAAGGCATACCTAATCTTAGCTTCCAAATTTTTTTCAAAATTTTCCCTTTAATATTTTTCGAATTAGACGCTTTTTGCGGTTGTTGGTAATTGTAAATTGATTTTCAAAACTAAAAAACTTAAAAATTTTAATAACAAAAATTTTTTCTAAATTAAGTGTATGATAGACAATTTATTAAGCTATCTACACTATTTTTTCCGAATTTTTGAGGCAGCGCTTTCAGAGATAAGAATTTATTTGTAAGAGCTAGGAGATCCTGAAAACTGCACGATAACTGTGTTTTCAGTTTACAGGACAACGGAGCCTCCTAGCTCAAATCTGACGAAATTTTCCTTCGCCCCACCCCGTCACCCCCCCACACTATCCAGAAGCCGGATAGTCTTCGACCCCCACCGGATCATTTGGTGTGAATTTCAACCCCCTACCCCTAAGTTGACTCCTGGACTTAGTCTCTGGGGGATGAAAAACTTAAAATCGTCATAACAAGTAAACCAGTGCTCCGATTCGGACCGGGTCTTTTGCAAAAAATAATAGAAATAAAGAGTTAACAAATTTTGGGGGGGCGGACTCTATGTAGAGCGTCTAAAATATATTTGAGTTTATTTTTCTTTGTGTTTTGTTCACGGTATTTTATTTTATATAATATTAATCTTTAGAAATTAAGGTACCTAACACGGTTTAACTGTACAATACATAGAGTAGGATTGAGATAGAGACGACTCTACGTAGAGCGAAGTAAACTTTTAAGTTAATTATTTTAAAATATTTTCTAACATTATTAAATTGAAATAGATAATAAGACCAGACTCTAGGTAGAGCAATTTTACTTTATTTTACTTTATTTTATTTTCTTTTAATTTTCTTTCATTTTATTGTGCTCTTGTTTTCCTACTCTATTTACATTTACATTAGTATCTATAAAGAGACTCTACATAGAGTCATACGGAGATTCAATACTTTTATATTTTTAATTAATAAAAATAACTTGGTAGAGCTGGAATCTACCTTATTTTATTTTTGACTAGTTTTTATTTCATAAGTGACACAGACCCCCCTTTACAGGGTCTAACAAATATTTTACATACAGACCCCCCTTTACAGGGTTTTACATAGGGACAACGTTCCCCGATCCATTCATAACTTACACTATACACCGCACTCATACATTCACACAGAACCATGTATCGCACACCCACGACCTCTGGCGCTGCCAAAAAGCCCACCACCCAGCCCTACCACCACAACCGCAGCGGCACAGGACGCTGCCAGGACCTTTATTAAAAGACCTGAAGCCAAAAGAAGATCGCTCGACAACATGGACATCTACAAAAAGCAGAAACATAATTACGCTGCATTGTCGAGCGATCAGCTCCTCCAGGAAATGATGAAAACCTTTGAGGATATACCCTCAAAGGTCCAGGAGTACCCTCAGATGAGGAAAGACATTAAGCATTTCCTGGAGGTGCAGTCAGACAAGGGTATAAGAACAATCTTCGAGCTCAGCAGACGAATACAAAGTCTCGAAGCACAGGCCACAAAAACAGGATCACCAATAAAAACCTTGTCGTCCGAAGGGCATGACACTATCATTAGGAAACTGGGAGAGGTGGAAGCGACGCTGACAGGGCGTATAAACGAGTTGGAGCAAAGTCTGAAAACAGACATAGAGGGACTCCATAACAGTAACGACGACCGAGGCTCTGACATGATCGACAAGATCACCGATAGGATCGATGAAACCAGGGCTGCCATAGACGAAACGACCGAGAAGGTCGAGAGTCGAACGCACGCCCTGATTAAAGATCTGATCGGTGGTATTGCCGATGATGTCATAGCAGCCAAAAAAGATATTTTGGAGGTCACAAAAGGACTGGCATGCGAAATAAACACAGCACCAGTCCTTAAGTCATACGCCAGCGTCGCAGCAGCCAAACCTATCCACCGCCCTGCACTTCACTCAATGGCGGTCACCCTCGAAGGTGGTCTGGAGACTGCTGACGAGGTGCTCGCCAGGGTGAAGAAAGCGGTTGACGCTAGAGGTACTGGCCTTAAAATAAACAAGGTTCGCAAGGCCAAAAACCAGAAAATTATATTGGGTTGCGACACTGAAGAGGAGAGGACGAAAGTCCAAAAAATAATAGAGAGTCGCGGGGATGGACTAATAGTTGCGCCTATAATAAATAAGAATCCTCTCGTCATCCTGAAAGATGTTTTTATGGACAGTGAAGACGAAGATATAATTAAGGCGCTATACGCCCAGAATAAGGATGTCTTCATTGGTCTTACGGAAGAGGACATAGAAATGACAGTCAAATTTAAAAAAGCGGACCAGAAATCCGAAGACAGTGCATATCATCCTGCAGGTGAAGCCTAATGCTTGGCAGAGGATGACGGAGGCTGGAGCTCTCTATCTAGACCTACAAAGGGTCAGAGTCGAGGACCAGTCTCCGCTCATCCAATGCACGAAATGCCTCGCATACGGACATGGTCGGAAATTTTGCACCGAGAGTGTGGACAGATGTAGTCACTGTGGAGGACCGCATCTGCGCGAGAAATGCGCAGACTTTACCGCAGGTAATGAACCACAGTGCTGCAACTGCTCGCACTCTGGGTTGCGAAAAACCGACCACAATGCATTTAGTGCTGAATGTCCAGTACGGAAAAGGTGGGACTACCTGGCTCGCGCAAACACGGCCTATGCCTGAACCATTCACGACAAACTGCACTATACTCACAAACAG
>CAJQZP010000486.1:0-22500 GCA_907164705.1 Parnassius apollo | reverse complement strand
CTAACCTAACCTAACCTAACCTAACCTAACCTAACCTAACCTAACCTAACCTAACCTAACCTAACCTAACCTAACCTAACCTAACCTAACTAACCTAACCTAACCTAACCTAACCTAACCTAACCTAACCTAACCTAACCTAACCTAACCTAACCTAACCTAACCTAACCTAACCTAACCTAACCGAAAAAATTCCCTGGCTGCCCTGAAATATTTAATTAGTTTAGTCTTATTAGTTTACTGTGTTTTCAAGCCATTTCGGGCGATATTTCTAATTTAAATTAAAAATTATTGTTTTTGAGAAACGTAATATATCAAAATTTTTCGTCTATATTAAAATTTTACAAATCTCTTCCGTTTTTGCTCCTATCAGGTCCACCTTACTCCACTACCGCCGTATCAGCCAAAATCTGCAACAATAAACGTAGAAATTAGCAAAATTTCGACCTCCCACCCAACCTGTTTTCATTACTAAGGTAGATTCATATATATAAATTTACAAAAGTCTCTTATTTACAAAAAATTAAAATGAGTTCAGTGCCAGGTATCGTAAATAGGTCCGAAGAGCAGCGGAAACGTCCCACTTTACAGAATATTGCAACCAAAGAGAAACCAAAAGAAATACACACTCGGAAATCCGATGTACTAGAAATAGCTGTAACAGCGATGTCTAAGGCCAATAGATTATATCAGGACGCTAAGTTGCAGCTAGAGCAGTCTGGAAACTTAAAGACTTCCATAAAAGAGACGGTGGTAAATAACCTTTCTGAACTCTTTGGAATCGTATTACAGTTAAACGAAGAAAGGCAGACTCTACTCCTACAATTGGAGAAAGCTCGTATACAACTTAAAGACGATTTACTTAGGCAAGAAAAACAGTATGTAGAGAGCCTTAGAGCACTAATGGATCAGGGTAGTATAAGAGATATTCAGTCTGCTCTCACCGAAACAGTGAGTGATATGAGAACCCTAACGGACTCATTGAAGCACACGATGGGCAATGACACCTTATTGGATAAACATACTTTTATGGGCAAATCGGAGGATACCAGAAGGGAACTGATGGAAATAAAAGAAGAATTATCATCCCTAAAAGACCAAATGGGTGGACTTCGAGAGTCTTTGGTTATAAGCGAAACAAATGAACCCACATATGCCAGCATAGCTGGTCGACCTAAGGCCAAAATAAACAGTAAAATGATAGCTCCAATGCACTCAGTTCTGGTATCGTCTGAAGAAGAACAAGACACTAGCGGAGATATAATAAATAAAATTAGAACAGCAATTGACGCTAAAATCACTGGGTTGAGAGTGGATAAACTACGGAAGGCCAGGGATCAAAAGGTAATAGTGGGATGCCAGACACATGACGAAGTTCAAAAAATTGCGGAAAGAATCAAAAGAGCATCCTCAAAATTGCTAGTACAAGAAGTCGAGAATAAAGACCTTCTGATAATTATGAGAGATGTTCTATCTTTAAATAAAGACGAAGATATTCTAGCAGCTCTGAAAAACCAGAATAAGCAACTCCTATCCGATATACCAGATGATCAATACAGAGCAGCAATTAAATATCGGAAAAAAGCTAGGAATCCGCATATTAATCATGTTGTAATTCAAGTATCCCCAAAAGTGTGGCAGAGACTGACAACAGTGGAAAAAGTCCACATTGACTTGCAACGTGTAATAGTAAGAGACCAATCACCGTTGGTACAGTGTACGCGGTGTCTGGGGTACGGTCACGGAAAGAAATTCTGTAAAGAGACACAGGATTTATGCAGCCATTGTGCCGGACCCCATGTTAAGGACGACTGTCCATTATGGGCAGTAAAAGAACCACCGACATGTCGCAATTGTTTGCACGCAAAAAGCGAAAGGGCAGACCACAATGCATTTGACGACAGTTGCCCTATCCGAAGGAAATGGGACGCGATTGCGAGATCGAGTGTAGCGTATTGCTGAAATCGATACAACGAATTATGGGACCACCAGTGATGAAGAATCATTAAGAAATCCACAGGACTACCGTATTATACAAGCAAATCTCCAGAGGAAGAAATTAGCAACTAAAGAGTTAATGATAGAAGCAGAACAAAGAAAAATTAATATCGCTTTGGTACAGGAACCATATATTGGAGCATTAGGGGAACTTAAACAGGAAAAAGGGACAAAAGTAATTCAGTGTACAAGAAACAGAACTAAACCTGTAAAGGCAGCAGTAATAGTTTTTGATCAAAATATTAATGTCATAGAGGATCCAACACTCGTAACGGAGAATATAGCAGTGGCTCAATTAAAAACGAATAAGTGGGAATTAGGAGTCATATCGGTCTATTTTGAGGACAGTTTACCTATCGAACCCTATCTCGCACAACTGAAAACTATCATTGAAAAACTAAAAACAAAATACGTACTAATAGGAGGTGATTTCAATGCATGGAGTACGTGGTGGGGAAGTGCTAGGGAAGATCATAGGGGAGAGGAATTGGCAGGAATGATAGAGGATACAGGTATGCACATATTAAATGAAGGAAATGAACCCACATTTGATACTATTAGGGGTGGGAATATCTATCAGAGTATAGTAGACGTAACAATCAGTAGCGAAAATTTATTAAGTAAAGTGAAGGATTGGAGAGTAAATAAAGCTATTATAAGTTCTGACCACAACTGTATAACATTTAAACTAGCATTATTAAAACCTAAGGAAAATAATAATTTTAAAAGTACTAGAATATATAATACTAAAAGGGCGAAATGGACAGATTTTAAAAATAAACTATGTGAAACACTTAAAATGAAAAATATTAGTGAAGAAGAGATAACAGAACTAAAATCAAAGGAAAAACTAAAAACTACAATTAATACATATATAGAATGTGTTAAGGAAGCAAGTGATTCGAATATCCCAAAAATTAAAACTAGAAATAAAATTACTATACCGTGGTGGACAGAAGAGCTTAATAAGTTAAAAAAAAGAAATGACAGTGAAGAAAAGAAGAATATCGTATGCTGCCTCTCGCCGTCGGCGCTACGTAGTAGAACAATATTTGGAGATAAAAAATAAATATGAAGAAGAAGTAGCACAAGCACAAATCAACAGTTGGAAAAAGTTTTGCGGTAAGCAGGATAGGGAAAGTCTATGGGACGGGATCTATAGAGTAATCAGGAAAACATCAAAAAGACACGAGGACATACTGTTAATTAGGGAAGGTAAATCGTTGGATGCAGAGGAATCAGTGAAACATATGGCGGAGACATTTTTCCTCGATGACAATTTGGAAAACGAAATACCAGAACAATATCATACACGAATGAAAGCTAACAGAATGTGCACTCAAACTACAGATGATATTTGGGATGTTCCATTTACAGCAACCGAATTACAATTTGCTACCAGCAGCTTCCATCCAAGGAAGGCGCCAGGTTCAGATGGCCTCACAGCGGACATCTGTGCCGCGGCGATAAACGTTGATAAGCAGATATTCTTAGCCTTGTTGAACAAGTGCTTAGAATTATCATACTTTCCGGATCCATGGAAGGAAGCTACTGTGTTAGCACTTAGAAAACCGGGAAAAACGGATTACTCTCTCGCGAAATCATATAGGCCGATAGGGCTCCTCTCTGTCATGGGTAAGATCCTAGAAAAGATGATGGTGAGAAGACTAAAATATTACATTTTGCCAAAATTAAATCCCCGTCAGTATGGGTTCGTCCCACAGCGCTGTACGGAGGACTCCCTCTATGACTTGATATTACACATCAAGAACAATCTGAGAAATAAGGAAATAAGTATTGTAATATCCTTAGACATAGAGGGGGCCTTCGACAGCGCGTGGTGGCCTGCTATTAAAAATAGACTGATGGAGATAAAGTGTCCTGTGAATCTACGTAGATTAGTAAATAGTTATTTTACAGATAGGAAAGTTACAGTTAGATATGCGAACGAAGAATTTACAAAAAATAATACAAAAGGGTGCATTCAAGGCTCGATTGGTGGTCCCATATTTTGGAATTTGCTATTGGATCCGTTGCTAAATGAACTAGAAGAGCGTGGAGTGTATTGCCAAGCCTTCGCCGACGATATCGTTCTGATCTTCTCAGGTCACGTGACAAGCGATATTAAAATAAATGTAGATGAAACTCTTTCACACATATATGAATGGGGATCAAAAAATAAATTAAAATTTGCCCCACAAAAAACTTATGGTATGATAGTAACAAATAAATTGAAGTATGAAACCCCGCAATTGTTCATGGGAGGTAAAGAAATAAAACTAGTAGATGAGATAAAAATATTAGGCCTAATCATCGATAAAAAATTGAAACTTAATAGTCATGTTTCCTATATTTGTCAAAAATCCATAAATATTTATAAATTACTGGCTCGTGCAGCAAAAATTTCATGGGGGCTTAAACCCGAGGTGATCAGAACGATTTACGTATCAGTTATTGAACCGGTTATAATGTATGCCGCAAGCGTTTGGGCACCAGCTGCCCACAAAATAGCAATCAAAAACCAGCTAAACGCAGTGCAGAGGGGATTTGCACAAAAAATTTGTAAATCATATCGCACGGTCTCACTAAACGCAGCATTGATACTCTCAGGACTACTACCTTTAGATTTAAGGTTACGCGAAGCTGCATATTTGTATGAAGCAAAACGCGGTAAACCAGATGCTAACCTACTTAAAGACAGAGAGATCGAAGGAAAAGTAAGTTTTTTAGAAATGATGCATCCAGCCTGCGAAGAAGAAATTGACTTTGAAATAATAGAGAATACAACATCAGAAAAATTAGAGGAACCACATACAAACAGCATACAAATATTCACCGATGGAAGTAAAATTGAGGGCAAGGTTGGAGCTGCAATCTCTATTTGGAGAAATAAACAAGAAAGAGATAATAAAAAATTCAAATTAGATTCATTCTGCACTGTCTTTCAGGCTGAACTGTACGCAATGCATCAAGCTATTCAAAAAAGCAAAGAATTACCAAAGTACTTACATATACAGTGATTCAAGATCTGCACTGGAACTTGTCAAAAATCAATCAGCATATCAACCGTTGGCTTTCGAAATTAGGCGAGATATCGCTAAATTAAGAAGTCAAAACAGGAGGATAGGGCTGTATTGGGTTAAAGCACATGTAGGTATTCCCGGAAATGAACGCGCAGATGAACTCGCAAAGGAAGCAGCTTTAAAATTAAAAACAAAATTAAATTACGCAAAATGTCCGATTTCGTTCATAAAGAACCAAATTAGACATAAAACAATTAAGGAATGGCATAAGAGATATTTAACAGAAGAAAAAGCCGAAATTACAAAAGTATTTTTTCCAGACGTAGAAGCAGCATATCGCATCCTAAAACAAATTAATTTAACGCCAATATTAGTACAAGTTTTCACCGGTCATGGAGGCTTTGCAGATTATTTGTTCCGTTTTAAAATAAAATCTAGACCAGACTGTACGTGTGATAACAACCAACCCCAATCTTCTCTGCACATAATTATAGACTGCCCTCAATTTTGCAAAAATAGAGCAGACGTGGAACTGCAGATAGGATTAAAATTAGCAAAAGAAAATATACATAACATAATGGAAGACAAACGCGGCAGAAACATTTTCACAAAATATTGTATAACCGTAGCAAATAAAATCATAAAAACTAATAAAAGTACCTAAACAAGAACAAGATAAAATTAATTTAGAATATAGAATAAGATACATCAAACAAAAAGTACAATAAAAAAAAAAACCTTGGTAAAAAAAGGACAAAAAAAAAAAAAAACAAGAGAGTAAGAAAACTATATAATTAGACATATGAGTACATATGTCCTAATATAATATAAAATAAGTATGCAACATAATAAGAAAAAAAAAAACAAGAGAATTTAATTAGAAATAGTGTAGAATAGTAAAAAAAAAAAAAAGAATTAATAAAATAAGAATTAACCACATTTGTAATCGATAAAAAAGGAAAAGTAACAACAAAAATATACTTAAACAAAAAATCAAAGTACCGAAAAGCACCTGATATTGAAAAAACAAAAAACGTAGTTCATAGAACACAGAAAAAAAAAGAAAAAAAAAAGAGAAAAAAAAAAAGCTATATAAAAATAATGAAAAATTAAAATAAACATAAATATATAAAAAAGCAATCAGCTACATAAGGTCTCCGATCAACATGTCGGAGGATATTTTTAAATTAATAAGAAAAAAAAAAAAACCTAACCTAACCTAACCTAACCTAACCTAACCTAACCTAACCTAACCTAACCTAACCTAACCTAACCTAACCTAACCTAACCTAACCTAACCTAACCTAACCTAACCTAACCTAACCTAACCTAACCTAACCTAACCTAACCTAACCTAACCTAACCTAACCTAACCTAACCTAACCTAACCTAACCTAACCTAACCTAACCTAACCTAACCTAACCTAACCGAGTTGCGCTCTAAAAGCCGTCCCGTACGCAGCGTTTTTGAACCGCTCCGCGATCAAATATTCAAGTGTTTGGTCAAAGTGACCCGATCATATAGTGTTATATACCAAACGACGCGTCTCATTGAGACGAATACAGTGACGTAAAAAGAAAAGTGAAAAGTGTGGAAATTACAAAGTTATTACGGAAAAACTGTAATTTCCTAACCTAGAAAACTTTAAAGTTGAACGCTGTCAAAATAAGATCAGTGACATAGTGATTTCAAAGTGTCAAAAGAAGCGCCTTGGCAAGCTTCAGGCCCCTGCAATATTTGCTGGATTTTCCAACACCCACTCGTGAAAATATAGCAAGAAAAACAAAACCACGTGGACACGTGTTTTCTGATCGACGATTGTGCGGCTGAAATTGACGACGCCTTTAAATAGTGTATAAAAAGACAAAACAAACGACACCTTGAACGTTAAAATTGGATGAAAAACAGAGGTGTAATCGAGGTTTAAAATTTAAGTTTTTCATCAAAAATTTTCAAAGGAGGAAATTTCAAGATTTTCAGCGAGGACATATATATTTTCAGTCATCATAGGAAGAAAGAACCCAAGGCCTACAGAACGACATAAAATTTTTTAAGTATTTAGAGCGTAATTATTATTTTTAAATTAAATTTTGTTTTATATGTTAACACGTGCTAGGCTGAAAACACTACTGAAAATTCTGAAAAAATTACAAAAATTTTCTATAATATACTATAATCATATCAAATTTTTTTCAAAATTTTTCAGATATTATTTTTTGAGTTATACGCTTTTTGCGGTTGTTGGTTTATGGTACTTCATTTTCAAAATTAAAAAACTCAATAATTTTTTATCGCGTAAATTTTTTTAAATACATTTTTGAAAAGAAAATTTAATCCTCAACATACCAAAATTTTTTCAAAATTTTTGAGCCCATAAGTTTTGAAATATAAATTTAATTCTAAGAGCTGGGAGGTCCTGCAAACTGCACGATAACTGTGTTTTCAGTTTACAGGAAAACGGAGCCTCCTAGCTCAATTCTGACAAAATTTTCCTTCGCCCCCCCCCCCCGTCACCCCCCCCCACACTATCCAGAAGCCGGATAGTCTTCAACCCCCACCGGATCATTTGGACATAGTTTCAACCCCCTACCCCAAAGTCGAGTCGAGAGTCCGGTGTCAATCGTCGTCTCGAACGCCACGTTTTTAAGTCGCTCCGCGCTTAAAAATTCGGAATAATAGGTTTTTTGCATCCGATTTTCGCGTGTGATATGTCAAAAGTTGCGTTTTGACTCGCGGTTTAAATTAGTGAAAACAGCAAGAAAATCGGAGTTTTTGTGAAAAAGATATAGTGAAAATAGTGATTTTCAAAAATTTTAAAAACTTCAAAGTGAAACGCTGTGCGATTAATCGCCTTTACCCCTATTTTTTAAAGTGCGGCCCCCACCCATGTGCAAAAATTGAGATTTCTCGGAGCCACAGTCTTCGAGAAAAACCCAAAAAAACAAGTGCCACGTGGGCACGTGTTTGGTGAAGCAGAGTCGTGCGGCTATTTTTGAAGTTGGATTTTAGTAGTCCGCACGGAGAGGAGCCGGGAGCAAGTTTCAGGACAATTTTAAGTTAAGTGGTTTACGAGATATTGAACTTATAAAATTTGATAAAAATTGATATCTCAATAAATTTAAAAATAAAGTGACGACCCGTTATTTTTATTTTCAAATAGTGTCAAGAAGAACATTAGGAATATATGTACAAATTTTTGGATTTTTCTAGTGAGCAGTTTTTTAGTTATAAAATTTTTAATATTTTTTAGTTAACGTGTGCTACCCCTACAATAGTAATTTATATAAATTAGGACTTTTGGACTTTGTATATTCCGTAAAATGTCTTCAAAAAGTACTTTATTTAAAACGTCTAAAGCAAAGCAAACGAAGGGACCAAGTTCAACTCCTAGTACAACCCTAAGAAAAAAAGTGCTTATGCAAAATGCGGCATCTACACAAAAAGAAGAACCTATGGCTCAATCATTCGTAGACGTGCGCACTCCCAATTTTGAAAGTGAACTTACTTTTATGGTACAATCTTCGCCGACAATTTCAAAACCATCCGTAATTACCCAGGAAACACAAGCAGAAAACGCAGACCCAGATGACAACAGTTCAGCAACTATGGATATGGAGGCTGAACTAGATATTTTAGGTATAGATAAACTAATAATCACGCGAACTGATGATGAATGGTCTGACTTGGATAGTGTGGTTAGCGGCTGTAGCAAGCGATCAAGCATTTTACCCCCGGCATACAGACGAGCAGGCATATCAATGGATCTAGCTACACAAAGAGCAAACGATTTTTTGCTCACAGGGAAGGAAGCACTTGAAAAGGCTGGGAATATGAAGCGAGAGTGCAAAACTGAGGTACATGAATGTTTGCAAGGAATGTATGAGATCGCCCTCTCACTCTCTGATTCGAGATCCCGGCACCGCTTGTCTTTGGAACAAGAGCGCAGTAGAGCAGCCAAAGAACTGGTAAGAGTCGAAAGAGCTCATAATAAACAATTAACAGAACTACATACAAAATATACGCACAAGCTTAACGAAGCATACGAAGCCATCCAAGAGACAAATAAAGCTGTTGAGGCTATCCGTGGTTGGCTTAATTTTGAAATGGATGGAGCACTAAAAACGATTCAAAATATACAAAAGGAGCTACATATATCAAATGCAAAACCTATTCTAGAACCAGCTACCGATAAAGCCAATGGGAATGGATACGAAATAGAAGAGAAGCTGACAAATATTTCATCTCAAGCTTATGAAGCTATACAACATATTAAAGACCTTCATTCAGAATTTGAGCGAATAATGAACAGAGAGCAGACCCACGTCACTCAGCCACAAGTCCTGGAATATAAAAATAGCTTTTTAGAGTCACAGTTGAACTCAATTTCAATTCTTGTCACAGAAACAAAGCATTTAATCAAAGAATTACAGAGCAGACCTAATGTCATAAAACAAACTGAAGAGGTACAAAGTGAACAAACAAAAATAATAACCGACACACTAACTCAACAAATCAATAAAATGATTATTGAACTGAACGACATAAAAGAACTGGAACTGAGTCAAATAGCTTGCCAAGGAAATCCTGGTATCGGTGCCGAGCTCATTATGGTAGAAATAAGGGAAAAGTTAAGCGAAATCCTGAATCAATGCTGCGGGACAGCAACATCGACAAACACACCCGCCACCAACATTGCTGAGGGTATTATAAGCAAAAAAACTGACCGAAAGGCAGATATAATAAAAGAGTCTACACCACCTGGGGCTCCCACGCGCTCTTATGCAGAGGTGTTGGCGAGGCCTCACTTTGCTCTAATCGTAGAATCCGCTGACCCCAGACACACTAGTGATGACGTGGCAAAAACAGTCAAGAGCCATGTTGATGTTGTGGAGCTTGGATTAGGAGTGAACAACGTTAGAAAAATCAAAAATCAAAAAATTATTATATCTTGTGATAGCGAGGATGACAGAAGCAAACTGCAGGAGGCAATAAAGAACTCGGACCAAAAATTAACCGCTGCGAAAACAGTATCTAAACAGCCTTTGCTTAAATTAGTCGGAGTAATAAACGATCTGGACAATAGTAAAATTGCAGATGCGGTATTTAAACAGAACTCTAAACTACTATCCGACATAAAACCAAGCGAAAAAAGGCTAAAAGTACTAAGGCGGACAAAGGGTCGCACAAAGGAAATTACTAATATTATATTAGAAGTAAGTCCCCCCTATTTGGAAAGCACTAAGGAATCAAAAGCTGCATATTGGGTACCAAATAGTATTAGTGGTGGACCAATCCCCGATTATCCAATGTTACCGGTGTATGGGATTTGGTCACAGAGCCGTGGAATGCAGAGCGGAGGAACCCAAATGTGGATTTTGTGCATTGAATCATGATACTCGGGAATGCCCAAATAGAAATAAAAACTCAACATGCGTCAACTGCAGATCTAAAAAATTTGATGACGTATCCCATACAGCATATAGCGCTACATGCCCGGAATGGAAAAGATGGGATCGGATAGCGAGATCCTTAATAGCTTACTGTTAAGTTCGACGCGGTAGTCTCTTCTGATAACACATTACTTAAAGTTCTGCAGTGTAACCTTGGTAGGGGTCTCGTAGCTACACAGGAGTGCTTACAAAACGCTACAAGAAATAAAACATCTATTGCACTTCTCCAAGAACCGTATGTAGGTGCATCGGGTAATGTGAATATATCATACAAAACAATTCAGAAAATAGATAATCGATCTAAGCCTGTAAAGTCTGCTGTTGTTGTCATTGACCCCAATATATTAATAATCGAAGATAGTAAATTTATCACAGAAAATACAGTAGGTGTTATTATTGTAAATAAAAATAATAATATAGGATTGATCTCGATATACTGGGAAGACTATGAAAACATCGAAAATTACATACAGCAATTGAATACTATTATTAAAAATATGAATACACCTTTTATCATTATTGGAGGCGACTGCAACTGTAATAGTCAATGGTGGGGATGTGACAATGAGGATGCCAGAGGAATATTGCTCTCGGAGTTCCTTGCTGAAGCAAGTTTGGAAATTATTAATGAAGGCCGTACTCCTACATTCTATACCATAAGACAGGGAGCAGAATGCAAGAGCATAGTAGATATAACAGTTTGCTCTGTACCTACTATGACTAAGATACTGAACTGGACAGTCAACCCAAACATAGTCACCACCTCAGATCATAGAGCAATAACTTTTGACATATGCATAGGTCCTGAAGAAACAAGGAAGGGGATTAGAAAATCTACCAGGATTTACAATTCCACTAAGGCCGACTGGAATAGATTTAATAAAGAACTTATAACAAATTTGGAAAATGAAGGATTAAATACGAAAGAAGTGACACACATACAGACTGGAAAATATCTCGAAGACGCTATATTAAAATTAAATAAATGCATAACTAAAGCCTGTGATAAATCTATGCCCAAACTAACAAATACCAAATTCATCAAGAAGATCAAATGGTGGAACAACGAACTAGACCTAAAGAAGAAGAAAGTTATAAGGCTAAGACGCAAAATACGACATGCCAACGAGAACAGAAAACCTTATATTATAGATGATTACTTAAGAGCGTTATCTGATTACAAAGAAACCATATTAAGGACGAAAACAAATAGTTGGAAAGAATACTGCACAGGACAATCACGAGAGACTATGTGGGACAAATTCTATAGAATATCCAAGCTCACCGATTTTCATCTTAATGAAGAGATGCTAAAAGATTCAGACGGAAATATATTAGACCCATTTCAATCCGCAGATCTTTTGGCTAACACATTTTATCCAGCTGATAATATTGACAACGACACAGAATACCATACAAGAATACGAGAGGACACAAACACAATAGAAAGTCAAATAAAAATGATAAAACAGTCTACAGAATTCACACCCTTCACAACCTATGAAATTAGTACGGTTATTGAAAATATTAGACCATCCAAAGCGCCTGGCCTGGACGGATTTACGGCAGACATATGCAACGCCAGTATTAAGACCGCTGCAGAACTAATTTTGGAATTAATGAACAGATGTTTATTCATAGGATACTTTCCTAAAATTTGGAAAATTGCAATCATACGTATTGTAAGAAAACCGGGTAAGGACAACTACACAAGCCCCAAGGCGTACAGACCTATTGGCTTACTCCCGGTAATGGGGAAGGTACTTGAAAAAATGATAACAAATAGATTAACTTGGTTTCTAGGAAACACTAACAAATTAAGCACAAGACAATACGGATTTATGCCCCAGACTAGTACCGAAGATGCATTGTATGATGCTGTCACTTTGATAAGAGATAAACTTAAGAAACGAAAAATTATAGCTGTCATTTCTCTAGATATCGAAGGGGCATTTGACAACGCCTGGTGGCCTGTTATTAAAAAGCAACTCTTTGAAAATAAGTGTGATCCATATATATTAGCAACCATTTTCAGTTACCTTAACGAGCGCTCTGTTGAAGTACACTACGCCGGTACAAAGATCACTAAGCCAACTAATAAAGGATGCATTCAAGGATCCACGTGTGGACCACTGATGTGGAATATCCAGCTTGACCCTTTGTTAAAAACAGCGGATTCATTAGAAGCGCACATCCAGGCCTTTGCAGATGATATATTGTTAATTGCGGAGGCAGATACAGCTAGAGAATTAGAAAGAAAAACTAACGAAGCTTTATTAAAAATATCAGAATGGAGTGTACGAAATAAAATGAAATTTGCTGCCCACAAGACAAAAGTAATAATAGTAACGAAGAAGCTAAAATATGATACACCAACTTTTGTACTAAATAACACAACACTTAATATAGGAAGTGATATTACAGTTTTAGGATTAACAATCGATAGTAACTTGAATTTTAACAAACATTTGGACAGGACAATACAAAAAGTAACAAATATATACAAAAGCATTACTAGAGCCGCTAAATCTACATGGGGACTTAATAGTGAAATATTAAGAATCATTTATATAGCAGTAATTGAACCAATTATTTTATATGCAGCAAGTTCCTGGGATCAAGTTATTGATAAAAAATATATTAAATTGAAATTGGACCGCATAACGAGAATGTTCGCATTACGTATTGCAAAGGCGCATAAAACTACTTCCTGTGTAGCAAGTACGCTTTTGGGTAAGATTCTCCCTTTAGATTTAAGAGTAAGGGAAACGGCTGAATTTCACAGAGCTAAAAGAGGAAAGCCCCTGGATATTCTCCTCGATAGGCCTATAGAAAGTCAAGTCAGTGTGTTTAATTTACCTTCACCTCCAAAAAGACAGCCTTTGTCGTTTAAGGAAGTTTATAAAGAAGAAGACCTAAAAGAAATTGGAATGCATTTACCACAATTGTTTACAGATGGTAGTAAGATAGAAGGTAAGGTGGGAGCGGCTGTTGTGTGGTATGAGAACGGTAAAGAAAAATTAAATTCAAACTTTAAGCTGGATAACCACTGCTCTGTATTCCAGGCTGAATTAGCAGCAATACTTCGAGCTGTTGATCTTACAATTCGCAAAACACAGTTAAAAAGAACGCAAGTATTAAGCGACTCGAGGTCTGCACTGGAATCTGTCTGCAATCCGCATAATACCCATCCGATTGTAGTAGAAATTAATAAAAAAATATCTGAGATACACGAAAATGGAGGACAAATACAACTGTTTTGGATAAAAGCCCACTCTGGACTAGACGGCAATGAGCGAGCCGACGAATTGGCCAAAAAGGCAGCTTTACATAAGAAAACTGCACCTGTGTATGATAAAGTCCCAGTTTCCTTTGTCAAGTGGTCCCTTAGAAATATAACAATAGCGGAATGGCAACAGCGATACATGAAAGAAGAAGCAGGAGCGATAACCAAGCTATTCTTTGATGATGTTCGTCGAAGCCATAAAATACTGTTGAAATTAAAAACAACAAACTTACTAACGCAAATATTCACAGGACATGGTGGGTTCGGTGAATATCTTCACAGATTTAAATTGAAAGACACAGCAGTATGTAAGTGTGATAGAACGAGTATCCAAACTATTACCCACATACTAGACGAATGTCAAATTTTTGATTCCTGGAGATGGGAAGTGGAACAAAAATTAGGAACAAAAATAAAAAGTAATAATTATAAATTATTTGTAAGTGACGACGTCAAAAGAGATCTTTTTGTAAGGTACGCTAAAAATGTAGTTAAAAGAGTTAATGAATGGAATGGCGGATGCATGAAATTACTCGATTAACAAGTAGAGAAACATGAACAGAAGAGACGTAAACGACGGTCATTGGCACGACAAATTAATAACACAAAATAAAATAAGAAAAAAAAATATGTATAAAGAATTAAAAAAAAAGTAAAGAAGAAAAGATGCTGCAAAATAAACAGCAGCAGTTACAATAGGAAAAAAAAAAAACCTAACCTAACCTAACCTAACCTAACCTAACCTAACCTAACCTAACCTAACCTAACCTAACCTAACCTAACCTAACCTAACCTAACCTAACCTAACCTAACCTAACCTAACCTAACCTAACCTAACCTAACCTAACCTAACCTAACCTAACCTAACCTAACCTAACCTAACCTAACCTAACCTAACCTAACCTAACCTAACCTAACCTAACCTAACCTAACCTAACCTAACCTAACCTAACCTAACCTAACCTAACCTAACCTAACCTTCATGTCATTGCCGTCCCGAACGCCACGTTTTAAATTCGCTCCGCGCTTAAAAATTCGGAAAAATAGGTTTTTTGCAACCGATTTTCATGTGTGATATATCAAAAGTTGTGTTTTAACGCGCTGCTTAAAGTAGTGAAAACCGCAAGAAAATCGGAGATTGTTTCAAAAAAATATAGTGAAAAGAGTGATTTTTAGGAAATTTGGAAACTTCAAAGTGAAACGCTGTGCGATTAGTCGCCTTTACCCCTGTTTTTTAAAGTGCGGCCTTAAAGCTAGTCGCGGCCCCAACCTATATGCAAGAATTGAGATTTCTCGGAGCCACAGTCTTCGAGAAAAACCCAAAAAAACAAGTACCACGTGGGCACGTGTTTTTTGAAGCAGAGTCGTGCGGCTGTTTTTCAAGTCGGATTCCGGTAGCACCCGCGGAGAGGAGCCAGAAGCAAGTTTCGGGACAATTTTAAGTTAAGTGGTTTACGAGATATTGAACTTATAAAATTTGACAAAAATTGACATCTCGATAAATTTAAAAATAAAGTGGAGACCCCTTATTTTTATTTTAAAATAGTGTTAAGAAGTACGAAAGGAATATATGTACAAATTTTCGGATTTTTCTAGTGAGTAGTTTTTTAGTTATAAATTTTTTAATATATTTAGTTAACATGTGCTACCCTTAAAATAAGTACTAGAAAATTATAAAATACATAATTAATATAAGGGTCCTGATAGTAATACATGCAAATTTTTGTAGAATTTTAAAAACATAATTTAACTTTAAAAATCAAATTTTCTAAAAAAATTTATCATATTTTGTAAAAAATTTAATTAAAGGGGGCTGAAAAAGCCAAAAGATTTATATAGACGTAAGCTCGACACCGAGACCTTTTGAACGAGCCCAAACACGGGTCAAATCCGTTTAGAAACGGCGAAAATAGTAATTTATTGCCTTGAACAGCGGCCATTTTGAAAAATTTTAAAAATTTCATATCTCCGGAACGGCGTACAGTAGAAAGTTGGGGTTTTCAATACACATCTTGGAATGGTTTGGAGAATCTGTCTGAATCAATTTCCAAACTTGTAAATTTGGTTCCTATCCAAGGTCACCGACAGATAAACGATCGTAAGCCAAACCGAATAAGCCCAAACTCGACTATTTTGTGACATATAGATTCCAAGTTATCGTAATTTATAAATTTTGTGGCCATATTTTTCCGCCATCTTGGAAAACTTTGAACTAATATAACTCCTGAACGGCTCATCGTATCAAAACGCGGTTTTCAGTATACATATCCTCTCTACGTTCTCTATTACAATCAGTTAAGTCCAAACAGGGAGAGGGGATTATAGATAGAGTCGACTCTACCATTGATAGAAAAGGGATTTCTTGTTTTTCATAGCTCGAAACATCATGTCTGAAAAATTAAAGAGATCGATTGCGAGTTCCTCAGACAAACAAATAATATCCAAAAAGAAAGGCAATATTTCTTCCACCAAGGCTAGTAAAGAACCTTCTGGAACTATAGCTAGTGGGGGGAGCGAGCGTACCTGAATTAAGAGCTCACACGACTTCGGAATTCCCCACGCAGACGCCGGCACAACCTGGTGACCAGGTATTGCCAGCCTTCATTTCGGCAGAAACTTCAACTCCAGAAGCAGCTAGCCCATTGCCTAATCTTGATGAGGCCGTTACGTCTTCTCCTGTGCTTAATAGACCAGAATCAAGTCTGCTTCGCATCAAAACGCAGATACGCCAGGCAAAATCAGTAGAAGTCCAAGAGGCTGCAAGAAGATTGTCTGAGGCGGAAGATCCTCTTGACTCCGACTGTGATAGTAAAGAAACCAATACTTCTCTAGACGCTTCGACACGCTCTATCAGTGGCAGCAGAATGTTCTTGAATGAACTACCGAGACATGCAAACGAGATACTACAGCGCACAAAATCAGAGCTGGAAAAGTCTGGAAATCTCAAGAGAGAGATACGGGAAAGCGTAACTTCAGGCCTGTATACTCTTTATGAGATGGTACTTAAACTTTCAGACTCAAGGATGCTGCATATGCTCGAAGCTAATAAGCAGAAACTTAATGTCTCACGAGAGTCAGAGAGGCTAACCCAGAGACATGCTAGGTTCATGCATGAGACTCTGGGTCAATATGCTTTACTAAAGGATCTCATAGAAAAACTACAAAAAGAAACGGAATCAATGAGAATGATTCTGTCGTACGACTTATGTACTGCGGTAACAGAAACTAAACGCGAGGTTACTACGGTTAAACAGGATATATCAATGTCTAGCTCCATTACCAACCAGCTAAAGATAGTGTTGGAAGAACTAAGAACTTTCCGTGAAAGTCTAGAACCTCGGCGCTACTCCACGACAAAAGAACCCGCCATCCCTCTTCATTTCGTTGAAGAATTACATGAAATACGCAGTACATTACGTGAGATAAAATCCCTCAGGGATGAACAATGTAATCAGAAGGTTCGGGAATCAACGGAACAAGAAATGGATCTTGAGGCCTGTGTTCGAGGTGTCTCTCAGGAGCTGCGACAATATGTCTTAGAAATGAAATCGCAGCTTCAGGAAGACATAATTGACCTTCGAAATCAAGTATCTAAAATCACTGAGAATTCAACAAATACTAATAGGAACCCTGTAGACTCCCTAATTACTTCGGTACAAGCCAGCATAGAGGAACTCCGAAGAGAAACTAGGGAGCTGCAAGACACAACTGTGGAATCAGCCGCTCCCATCCGAATGGCTATAGAGGGACTACGCAACGAAGTAAGATGGCAACCAGCCAAAGAGAATCCCCTTAATGATGAGGATGAGCAAATTCATCACTCACCAAGAAAATACAGAAGCGTCCAGGCTTACAAAAAAATGCATGATCACGCTAACAAGTCCTCTCGCTCTTACTCAGAGGTAACGGCAAGACCTAACTACTCAATTATGATAGAGTCAGCCGATCCTAGGAATACGAGTGATGACATAATAAAACAAGTTAAAAACGGAATTGACATAATTGAGTTAGGTATAGGAGTGAACCATATTAAAAAATGTAAGCAACAAAAGGTTCTAATAAGCTGCGAGTCTGAGAGCGACAGACAAGTTCTGCAAGAAAAACTCAGAAGCAGTTCTGATAAATTAACCGTACAAAGACTTGCCACTAAAAATCCTTTGTTACGGTTAATAGGGGTTGTTAACGACCTAAACGATAAGAAAATTGAAGAGGCTGTTATCAAACAGAATGGCTCCTTGCTAAGAGAAATACCGAGCTCACAAATATATGTCAAAGTCACAAGAAGGGTAAAAGGTCGCACTAGCTCTACAAATAATATAATCTTGGAGACAAGTCCACAAGTATGGTGCAAACTTAAAGACCAAAGACTAAGACTTGGTTTCCAAATCGTTCCAGCTCTCGACCAATCTCCTCTGGTGCAGTGTTACCGCTGCCTTGGATTCTCTCATCGAGCAAATGAATGCAGATCAGAGAAGGCGTTTTGTGGCTATTGTGCAGAATATCATGACACAAAGAGTGTCACAATAGAAATGCAGCCCCAAAATGCATAAACTGCAGCAATAAAAATTCAAACCACCAAGAATGCATTCATCCAGCTTACAGCTCAGAATGTCCTGAGTGGAAAAGATGGGATAGAATTGCTAGATCCTTAACATCATACTGCTAAGGGCAACAATGAGTTTCCAAAAAGGATAAAAATCGCCCAAATAAATCTCGGCAGAGGGCGAGCCGCAATGCAAGAATGTCTACAGGCAGCTGAACAACAAGGGATCTCAATCCTTTTGGTTCAAGAGCCTTACATTGGAGCTAAAGCTCATGTAACATGTAAATACAGTATAATACAAAGAGAAACTGACAATAAAGAGAAACCAGTGAAATCGGCTGTCATTGTCGTTAACCCAAATTTACAGTATAGCATAAATCAAAAGACTATTACAGAGAACATAGTAGCATGTAAATTTAGCATAAATAGATTAACCGTAACTTTAGTTAATGCATATCTTGAGGAAGCCGCTGAAATTGAAGAAGATCTACGCAAAATTACCAGTTTTATCAACATTCTGAACACCGAACACGTCATACTGGGAGGAGACCTTAACGCCAAGAGTCCCTGGTGGGGCTGCAATGCGGAGGACAGTCGGGGAGCAGCCGTAACTGAGACTCTAGCCCAACTGGATTTACACATCTTAAATGAGGGGCACATACCAACATTCCATGCTTGCAGAGGCAACAGAGAATACACAAGTATCATTGACGTCACCGCATGCACATCAAATTTATTAAAGAAAGTTAAAAGCTGGAAAGTAGATCCTGACCTCGTTACTCTATCTGATCATAGAGCAATTACTTTTGAGCTTAACACTTTAAAAACAACTGACGAAATACAACAAAGAACCTCGACACGCATATACAACACGAAGAATGCAAATTGGGAAATATTCACAGCAAAATTAAGAAACCAACTCGAATCTTCAAACCTTTCCGAAGAATATATAAATTCTATAGATACTCCACAACTACTAGAACAGTGCGTTAAGACATACAACGAATGCATAGATACCGCTTGTAAGAATGCTATTCCGGAACTATCAAGGAGAATACATAAAAAAACACCATGGTGGACCATAGAGCTAGACACAAAGAAAAAAGAAGTAATCAGAAAAAGGAAAAGGATAAGACACGCTAATCCAAGACGGAAAGCCTACGTAATTGAAGAATATATACAGGCTAAAGGCGAATACAAAAATCTCATAAACGACGCCATGACCCAGAGTTGGAAACAATTTTGCACGAGACAAGATAGGGAGAATATGTGGCAAAGCATATATAGGGTGATCCGCAAGGACTCTAAAACTAGAGACGACTCCCTACTAAGAGTATCTTCATCTACAGATATTTTGTCTGCAACGAAATCTGCCGAACTTTTAGCTACAACTTTCTATCCAACAGACGATACCTCAAC
This sequence comes from Parnassius apollo, assembly GCA_907164705.1. NCBI lineage: Eukaryota > Metazoa > Arthropoda > Insecta > Lepidoptera > Papilionidae > Parnassius > Parnassius apollo. The sequence continues at coordinate 2,780 of CAJQZP010000486.1, read as the reverse complement.
GGACGACTCTAACCACAAAGAAATAAGAACAAAAGCAGAAAATATAAGAAGAGAACTAACAGAAAGTTTAATATACGATCACATTATACCATATACTGCCACCGAGGTAGAGGCTATATTTAAGCATATGAGTCCGAAAAAATCACCAGGTAGGGACGGGTTTACTGCCGACATATGCTATAAGACCTATTTAGCTGAACCCGTCCTTCTCTTGAAGATATTTAACAAATGCCTCACGCTAGGTTACTTCCCGAAAATCTGGAAAAATGCAATTATTCGAATCATACCAAAATCAAACAGAGACGATTACACTCTGGCAAAATCCTACCGTCCAATTGGCCTATTACCAGTACTCGGAAAAGTACTTGAGAAACTGTTCGTGACTAGACTAACGTGGCAGATAGGTCGAGAAAACAAATTGAGTAATCGACAGTATGGGTTTGTTCCTCAGAGAGGGACAGAGGACGCGTTGTACGACGCACTAGAAGTTGTCAAAAAATGCGTAAAGAACAAAGAGATGGCAGTAATTGTTTCTATTGATATTGAGGGTGCTTTTGATAACGCCTGGTGGCCTGCAGTGATTGTTGAATTACAACAAAAGAATATTGATAATGCAACCCTAAAACTTATTGATAGCTACCTCACTGAAAGGTCTATTACACTTAGGTACGCTAACACAGAGATCAGTAAGAGCACAAATAAGGGTTGCATACAAGGGTCTATTTGTGGACCCCTAATGTGGAATATCCTGCTGGACTCCCTGCTTCAAGAAGCAGAGACTTGGAATGTACATGTCCAAGCTTATGCTGACGATATTATATTAATAGGAACCGGGAAGACAACATCAATTATAGAAAATAAAGTCAATACAGCGCTAAAGAGAATATCTATGTGGGGACTTTCCAGAAAAATGAGCTTTGCGGCACATAAAACGCAAGCTATTTTAATTTCAAAGAAATATAAATATGAGATGCCTAACTTAAAACTCAATGACACCAAGATTGTATTTAGCGAAAACCTGAAAATTCTCGGTCTAAATATTGACCAAAACTTAAACTTCGTAAAACATGTAGAAGATACCACAAAAAAAGCAATTAAACTCTACAAAAAAACAAACAGTTTCAAAAACAGCCAGAGCACAATGGGGATCACTGTAATAGAACCTACAATGTTATATGCCGCAGCATGTTGGGGAAATAACGCATCGAGAATACAGATACGCAAACGACTTGATGCTATAACGAGAATATTCTGTATCATGATCTGTAAAGCTCACCGAACATGTTCGCTAACTTCCTGTGCCGCATTAGCAAGAATTATCCCATTAGACTTAAGAGCTCAAGAACAACTAGAGATATATGAAATAAAAAGAGGAAAGTCCATTGACCAACTACCAGGGAGAAAGCTTGCCATACCAGTAAGTCCCTTTAGCCTCCCACATCCGGCACTCCGTGTCAAAGAGACATACAATTGCATTAGCACAGAAAAAGAAGTGGATACAATAGAAAACAACTGGCCCGCTATCTATACTGATGGCAGTAAAATCTCAGGCAAGGTAGGGGCTGCTGTAAGCTGCTGGGAAGACGGCAAAGAAACCCATAAGGTTAAAATCAAATTAGGTAATCACTGCAGTGTTTACCAGGCGGAACTAGTAGCAATCTTGAAGGCACTCAGTATCATGAGATGCAAACGTGGATTTAAGAAGTCAAATATATTGAGCGACTCTTTGTCAGCACTGGAAAGCCTGTCAAATCCAAGCACTCTTAATCCTCTGGGAGCTGAAATCCTAGAAAATATACAAGAAATCCGAAATAATCAAGGCGATGTGAAGCTTTTCTGGATTAAAGCTCATTGTGGAATTCCAGGGAATGAAAGAGCCGATGAATTAGCGAAATTAGCAGCAGAGACTTCTAAGCAAGCACCAACCTACGACTGTTTCCCTCTGTCCTTTGCAAAGCGTCAAATCAGGGACAACTCAATAATAAGGTGGCAAGAAAGGTATAGCACATCCAACACAGGAGCTACAACGAGAAGATTCTTCCCTTGTATAAAAGAAACCTATAAAACCATGTCTAAAATAAAAATAAATAATTTGGTGTCACAAATATTGACAGGCCATGGAGGCTTTAAATCATACCTGTATAGATTTAAACTGGCACAGAGCTCCTACTGTAGCTGCGATAGTCAAACACCGCAAACAATAGAGCATATCCTTTTGGACTGTCCGAAATTCGCTTATGAGAGACTATCATGCGAGCAAAGTGTGGGCTTTGTGCTAAAAGAGGAAACCATATGTAAAGCTATTAACGGCAATGACAGTCGATTTCATTTTCTAAAATTCGCAATACAAATCACTAAAGTGATTCTCAGAGAAAATAAATCAAAATATATGTAAAGGATAATAACATAGTAAAATGCAATAGTTAAGTTTACATCCATAATGAAATTGAATACACAGTGTAATTTTAGTTTAAATTGACAGTAAATTAAAAAACAAATAGGAAGGATAAACCTTAAAGAAGTATAATTGTATATAAAGGTAGTATTAGTTAGTTAAGCAATCTAATAAAAACAGTTTCAAATAGATAATGTTGCGGAATACAAAATCATTAGTTGTATAAGGACAAATATGTATCGTAGTAATTTTAATTGAAAAATGTATATATATAAAAAAAAAAAAAATCATGTACAAAAACAGAACAAAAAAAAAGTTTTTAAAGGTGCTGTAAAAGAAAAAACAGCAGATGAATTGAGAAAAAAAAAAAAAAAAAACCTAACCT
>CAJQZP010000485.1:0-10444 GCA_907164705.1 Parnassius apollo | reverse complement strand
ATATGGAAGTCTGTAGTCTCTGCCTACCCCTTTGAGTGACAGGCGTGAATGCTTAAGTATTTATGTACGTATTACGGCCAATCAAAGACCAAAGCTGAATATAGGCCTCCTGATAGATTCCTTCATAAGAGCACCCTTGCTACTGTTACCGTGCTTAACAGGTAAGTTAGAAACCGCATTATTTTATTGTTAGTAAGACAATAATGCCCTTCATGTTGCTTGTTTCCCTCACTTTCCTCTTACGACACTCAAGATATGGGGTATTTGATTTACTTATACAGCATACGGTCGATCATTCGTATCATGCGTAGTTATATAATGTTATTTTATTGTTAATCATGAAGTTTGAAAACAAAAACAACGTATAAAAGAAAAAATAAGTCAATTAACAACTCAGTGAAAAAGGTGGCTCGTTATTTATGTTTATGATACGCAAATACTTATTTATTTTATGGATGAGTACCAATTCGTTGTAATTTACTCTGTGCTTCAGGCTCTTCACAACAAACAAGCTTATCTGCTGACAGAGCTGAACATTAGTGAAATTGAATTTTCCTTCTTATGTCCCGAAGATTACCTTTTATTATTAAATTAATAATATTCTTAATGCCCCATTTCGTGTTTTGTGTTCGCGTAACGGTATTTGATGTATATTTATATAGGTATATACGAAATATTTTATGTACACATAAACGTCACAAACATCACCCCCACCTATTGATGGCGAATAGGTGGTAAGACTTTTTACTGCCTAGGCACCTCCTTCTGACTTATACCGCCAACAAAGAAGAAGTGTCTGTACTTCTGTTCTGCTAATTGTTGCTCTGAAGTGTAGGAGCAAGTATAATTCTATCTGTGAGGCACTCTGTCTCAATACACAGATACGATATCGCATCTGTAGACTTCTTTACTTAAAGTTGACCATTTTCTTTATTTAAGATGTCCATAGTCCACATGTCCACAGTAGCAATTTACCAACAGGCCGAAGATGTTTTAAGATTCCATACATTAAGGAATAACTTAGGTTTTTTTAATTATAGAATAAGGGTGACAAACCAGCACACAGTCCACCTGATGGTAAGTGGATGCTGTGGTTCATAGATATCTAAATTTATCTACAATTAAGAATCAAAACGCAGATTCATTGCCAGCCCTGAGGACTGAGATGGAATGCCACGTTTCCAGTAAAAAGGGTCTCCGGTTCTCTACACTCACCATACGAAACACAGCAGCATTGAGTTTCTATTTTGCGCTGTTATTCTGTGATCCTACCTCAGTCGAGCCGACCAATTCATGCTGCAACCACAATATAGCTGGAGCGTGGCTCTACCACGTAAAAAAAGGTGTGACAACGCATCTGCATTTTGATCCTTGATCGAATACAGATGTAGATGTCTAGCGGCTACATCATCCACTTACTATTAAGTGAAATGTGTCCTCGTTTTTCATCCTTAATCTATAAAGAAAAATCTTAAAGACTTATAAAATTCATGTGGTGACGGTATAGAGTGTCCACTACCCTCTATTGTCCTGTGGGTGTCGGCACCGGAGGGGAACAATGCCAGGGAATGGGCAGCAGCGCCTTCCTGATAACACATTAAAACAAAAATAAAATCTGCGGTTGCCAACCCGCCAGACAAGCGTGTCAACTATGGCAAATATCTCCATTATGAGGTAATCTAATCATGATGGTCAATGTTCAACCGTTACCGTTCCGTTACAGCCTAGCTTCTAGTCCAATCAAATCACAACCCGATGAGAAGGAAGTTATTAATAACTTGTTTGCACACATTTATACTTATTTCCACTAGAAAAAACCCTGAGTCTTTAACTTTATAAATTGAATATATAAGAAATAAGGATAATTATTCCTTATCAATAATTTTATTAATAAGGAAATTTGAGTTAATTGGATACGCTTATCTAAATTCTCTGCAGTCGTGAATTCACATTGATTTCGTCTTTACAATGGTTACTTATTTCCATATCTTTAGCTCGTTTGCTCATTAACAGAAATTGAAATTGGTATTTGTATTGAATAATAAATCGTACAATAAAATTATTATAGTAAGTTATTTTTTAAATCAAGTTCATTGACACTAAGCCAAGCGAATTAAGGCGAAGAATTTGTCACGGATATCATTAAATTGTCGCTTTATATCACCTGGCACGGTAATAGTGAATTATTGGCACACGACTACGATGAAAGTAATGCGGTTTTGATGATCTATACCATAGTTCACAGAGGCCTAAGATAAATTTATTTACGGAAATGAATCATTATCCTTACAGCCTATAAAAATTCACTGTTGAACCTAGGTCGCCCCCATAAATAGCCTTATTTGCCACAGTTTTTAATTTTTTTGTTGTTATTAAGAAACCGCGGCTTATAGTTTGTTTCCCTTTGTCCCCTCTTGCGACACCCACGGGACGACAAGGGCTGTAGATATTCTTACACCGCCACTACACGGTCATGAAGCATTATTTGTTGAGACATATAGCGACCCGTGGTCGCCTTTTATGATACCTGTGGGGTGAAAATAGGGTGTTAGATTCTCTAACGAGAGACTTCTTACTTTCATAAGGAAATCAGAATTAATAACTTTTTTATTTATTTATTGTATTAATTAATAATTATTAATTTTTGTATCTTAAATTACAAATTGTACAATGTACCATAAGCCCAATTTTTATACTTCAACGAATGTATTACCGTTAATGCACATAAAATTATCCCATTCACAGCTCAGAATGTGAATGAACGGAGTTAAGCTACTTTTATCCTAACAAATATTAAATAATATAATGCGTTGGTTTACAAATGGAGTAATATTTAAAATTATCTCTAAAACTCTTAGTAAAATATATTTTTGTCTTATATATATGTTCATATAAATGTTTACTTTGCCGAATCACGAGTTTGAAATTTTTTTTATTTGCAGAACATGAACCTAATAAAATTATCTTCTTTGATTAATTTTATATATATAATATATAAAATTAATCAAAGAAGAGGATAATTAACAACAATTTACTAATTATTAACCGTTAACTTTAATATAGTATGTTGTATATATTTAAGTTCTAAATGGTTCTTCCTCACCTAGATCTAAAAGAAAGATTTCAGTTCCGTAGTGACACTCATTCTCTCAACTTCCGTTCTTAACACAGCATATTACTGCCTACTCCTGTCCACCATTCTGGGTTTAGCCCTCTGGAACAAATTGTCTGTTGTCCTGCAAATAATACCCACTAAAAATGGATCTAAAAAAATTATACGAACATATCTGTAGGGTACAAAACCGAGTCAACTTGCTATTTATGTTTATTATAGCGCTTAAATATGTTGAGTTATTTATATTTACAATTATTGAAACATATATGTGTAAATGAATATAGGTATTTATATATGTAAATACGATATATACTTGATGTAGGATATATATCGCCGTCCCCAGAGAGTAAAATGATAATTACAAAACTGCAACTTTTCAGGAAAAATAAGAAAACAAGGTTTTCGTTGATTGCTCCCTAAATACTGGACGTAGACTGATGATACTTGATGCTGATGAGATTTGAAAAAAATGTTTGTATCGAAATGTTTAATTGGAACACGCCTAATTAGTAAAATAGAGATATTATTTAAAAATAATAAGTTAAGAATAATATAATATATAGGTAAGAATATAACAATCATCATCACTTGATTTAGAAAACAATTTACTTGATTCTTCGAATAATAATAAGTGTAGTCCTATTTTCAAATATATTTTTAGGCATATATAAAGTAATAAAAATAAATAACTAAACAAAAACAGGCATATCGATCTCGATTGTAGCTAACGCAATCACTATAGATTAAAGACGTAATGTCTTACAAAGTAACGTCCCACATACTACTACTACAATAGGGATGTCATTTTTTAGTAAATCAGAACATACGAGTGTACTCTCATATTTGGCATAGTATAAAGAGACCAAAGATGACCACTTGACTTTTCTATTTCCACGCTTGAATTATACTCAACAGATTTGTCTATTTTTGCTCTATTCGAAAATTAAATAAGAAAAAAGCGAGACAAGTATATTAACTCAATTTATTTTGAACTGTAGGTTCCCTGTATGTAATTACTCTAAAGTACAATATGATGAAATCTTGTAACAAATAATTATATACGACAGGCTCTCTGATCATTTAATGACAGATAAAACATTCTTGTTTTAATGTTGACTTTTAGCTTTAAATCGAGAAAATTTTGAATTGGTGAATGTCGTAAGAGAATTCTCCACCAAGAGACTGTTATCCCGTGGATGTCGTAAGAAACGATAGAGGAAAACAAGCCAGAAGATGTTCGACAGCGTCTTCCTAATTACAACTAAAACTAAAACGCTGGGGTTGCCAACTCGCCTGCTTAGTGTCGCAACTATAGTAAATATGCGCCGTAATCTACGGAAAGACCTATATTCAGCATTGGACTTGTAATAGGCTGTAATTAATGAATGAAAGGATACTGAGGTACTACAGAAGCAGATATATATTAAATTATTCTTTAATAACATTTAAACATATTATGTATGAGAAGATTAATAATAGAAATTGAAAGATGTAGTCTGGTATTTCATATCACAAGTCATTGTGTTATAATAATGTAATCTCCAGCAACGATTATAATATTTGTTAACCTTCTTATATTAATTTTACTACGAGGTGGAGCCACGCTGGAACTATATCATGGTTGTTGCACGAATGGTTCAGCTCGACCGGAGTGGGATCAAGCTCTCACAGAATTCCTGCGTAAAATAACAGGTTAATGTTGCTGTGTTTTGTTTTGTTAGTGTAGATAACCGTGGACCCTTTTTACTGGAAACGACGCATTTCATCTCAGTCTTCAGGGCTGACAACGCATCTGCATTTTGATCTTACTGAGAATAAATGTAGATGTCTTTGAGCCACAAAATTCCGCGGTGTAGCCATTCATATAGTTATAGTAGTATATATTTTAGTTTTATGATGTTAATTATATATTTTTATATATTGTATATAATTAAATGTTCTAACGTAGGAACGTAGGAACGGATCATTATTTGGTTTTATGCCGAATTAATGGTCTATTCAGGCGTTGGCGCCATCGATCATCTGTGTCTACCACTGCGTTACAGCGTATTAGAACAGAAAGGTTACAAGATGAAGGTGAGAAAAACAAGTTCAAATGTAGAAGGAATGAAAATATAAGTGGTTTGGATGAATTAGGTATGAAGGAGTTAGACTTCGAGAATGTATGGCAAAATGTAAAGAAAGGTTTAGTGGATGCAGCTACCGAAGTATGTGGTGTTAGTAAGAGAAAGAATGACAGAAAAAATAATACGTTATGGTGGGATGATGAGGTACGTATGGAAGTTGAAGCAAAGAAGAGAGCATAGCTAGATTTACTAGCAACAAAGGCTGGTAATTCTAGCGGTACGAATGATGATATTGAAAGAAAAAGGGCAGTCTTTAGACATCTTAATAAGAGAGTAAAAGAAATAGTTGAAAGAAAAAAAGCAAGAAAGAACGGATAAGAATGATAGAAAAATATCGGATATCACCATCATCATCATCATTACAGCCCTTCACAAGTCCACTGCTGAACATAGGCCTCCGCCAAGTAATGCCACAAAACACTGTCCTGAGCCACCTGCATCCATCGACTTCCTGCATGTCTTACCAGGTCATCACTCTATCTAGTGGGGGGTCGCCCTACACTACGCCTACCGGTACGAGGCTGCCACTCGAGAACCTTTCTTCCCCATCGGTTATCGGTTCTTCGAGCTATATGCGCCCACCACTTCAGCTTACTAATCCGTTGGGCTATGTCGGTCACTCTGGTTTCACTGCGGATATCCTCATTTCTGAGTCTATCACGCAGTGAAACATATCGGATAATTTCCAGGCAAATATTAAAATGTTCTGGAAACTTGTAAGAACTGCCAGGTGAAATTCGAAACAGCCTATGATGAATGCTATAAGAAACGAGAATGGCTATATTCCGAATGATGAAGTTTTGAGTTTAAAGAGATGGAAGAAATATTTTGAAAGCGTATTTATGAGTGAGGAGACAACGTGTGTACTAAGTGAAGTAGAAATTCCGAAAGAAGAGGAAAGAGGTAGCGAGATAAGTATAGGTGAAATAATGAAAGCAATAAAAAGTATGAAAGCAGGTAAGGCTGCCGGATAGAGTTTCACTCGAAATGCTAAGGGCTGGAGAGGAAGTGGTGGCAGGCCTGCTGCACACCTTGTTTAATTTATGCTGGGAACTGAAGCGGGTACCGGTAGACTGGTGCAAAGCCGTGATAGTCCCAGTATATAAGGGAAAAGGGTCGCAGCGGGACTGTAAAAACTACCGTGGCATCAGCCTTCTTAGCATTGTGGGAAAACTGTATGCTAAGGTACTGATTGAAAGGGTCATGAAAGAAACTGATGGAAAAATTTGGGATGTGCAAGCGGGATTTAGAAAGGGAATGGGATGTACAGATCAAGTCTTTTCCATGCGCATGATCGCGGAGAAGTTTTTGGCCAAAAACTAAAAGGTTTTTTGTGCTTTCATGGACTTGGAAAAGGCCTATGACAGAGTGAATAGGGATGTGCTATGGCAAACACTGAAGTCATTTGGGTTGGGCGCTGGCTTGATACAGGCATTGGAGTCCCTTTATAGGGACTCTAGTGCTTGTGTTAGGATCAACGGGGTCTACTCGGAATGCTTTGACATCCATAAAGGTGTCAGGCAGGACTGTGTGGCTTACCCGTGGCTGTTCAACCTATTTATGGACAGTTGTTTGCAAAATTTGAAAGTTGAAGAATGTGGATTAAGAATGGGTGTGTTAACCGTCAAATTCCTTTTGTACGCCGATGATCAAGTTATCCTTGCGTCGTCGGCGGCCGAGTTGCAAATGATGGTTACATTAATGAACAGATCATTAAAAGAAAGGGGTATGAAAGTGAACGCAAGTAAGACGAAGGTTATGGTTTTTGAAAGAGAAGAAAGTAAAACGATTTGTGAAATAAGAATAGAAGGGGAGTTGATCGAGCAAGTAGATGAGTTTGTATATTTGGGCTGCGTATTTAGCAGGGATGGGAGATATGATAAGGATATAGAACGACGAGTGAATGCGGGAAATAGAGTAAATGGGGCCCTGCACTCTATTGTGAAGAGTCAAAATGTGTCGAAAAAGGCACGTATTCACAATGCTGTGTTGGTCCCTACTTTAACGTATGGTAGTGAAAGTTGGGTGTGGCAGAAGAATTACGAGAGTAGAATGAACGCAGTAGAAATGCGGTCGTTAAGGAGTATGTTAGGGCTGAATCTTAATGACAGGGTAAGAAATTGTGTAATAAGAGAAGAGTGTGGTTTGCAAGATGATGTTGTGACCAGGATTAAGAAAGGAATGTTTCGGTGGTTTGGTCATGTGGAAAGAATGAGTGAGAAAAGAGTGACGAAGAAAATTTATGTTGCAGAAGTGAATGGCAGAGTCGGAAAGGGACGTCAGTACACTTAACCAACGAGCATGTATGCGGAGGTGTATGGATGTGAAGGAGGCGAGAGAGGTGTGTCAGGATCGTGCCAAATGGAAGTCTGTGGTCTCTGCCTACTCCTCTGCGTGACAGGCGTGAGTGTTTATGTAAATAATAATTTAAAAAATTCCACTCATGATTATAATGTATGTAATAATACTCGACACTATAGGTAAATCTGTATATAATACTGTTTTCTTCATTGTTACTAGAATTAAGAGACAAAGCAAATAATTTGATATCTTATCAACATTTACATATAAAAAGCAATAAATAAAGGTTGACACTTCGATAAACCCGCGTATTATTTATTTTATTGAGAGCACGATTATTATTTCCAACAAGGCTCACGTAGTGACTCCTTAAAGACTAATTATAAAATAGCTTATTGGACTACTGACATTATATATAACGTCTATTATTATTATCATATACTACGAAATAATATGTATTAACATAAAGTTTTCAATGAAAATTGCACGGAACTGTATATCTTATATTTTATTTTTCGAATAAAACCAGTCTATTTTTATTTACTTTTAGGAAAAATGTATAAATGAGGTTTTAATTATTTTTAAGCGATTTCGGCTTGTGGTACGAATATCATATTTATAAACTTTTAGACCTCTGTACTTGTATAAGTTTATTTATCAATCACGTGTATATATTATTTCATAATTCAAGGTACACAAATATAAATAAATTAATGCGACATAAATTAATGTTACAGGCGAATATCTAACAAGGATTGTCTATTAAAGGCATGCCTCCTACACTAGCCCTAGTGTCTTTGTAGAGAGACGCTGCAACACGAGAAAGGGTCACGCTCTCACAGAATATCCGCATATAATAGCAGCTTAATGCTGCTGTGTGTCGTATATTGAATGTAAAGAATCGAAAATCCTTTTTATTGGAAACGAGGCATTCCACCTTAGTTCTAAGGTGTGACAATTCGTAGGCATTTTGATTCTTAATCGAGGATAAATGTGGAAGCCTAAAATAGGCCACAGCATCCTCTTATCATTAGTTAGACTGTGTACTCGTTTGACACCCTTATTCTATATAAAATATCATTCATTTATTACAACACGGTGACTCATATAAACACGCTTTAATATTATTATATTTACACGCATGTATATTTATGCATACCTGTATGTACGTATGTATGTAAGTATATATGTATGGATGTCTGAATGTAATAGAAGTTTTTAATTTAGTTTTCACCCTATTCCGGACGTTTGAATACACTGAAATTTTGCTGATGTATTAAGGACTGTTACGTACGACAATACAATAATTTTGCTGATTATGACCTATTTATTTTAACGAAGAAAACTACAAATGAAATAAGGTGTAAAGCCTCACAGTCTGCAACTATAGTAGCACTCTTTATCCTTCAGAATAGAACACAGCAATGTAAGTACTATTAATTAGTGGCAGAAGCAGATAAGAAGGTGGTGTCTATTCAGATAGACCCTTAGGCAGAAAAGCGGTCCTGCCAACTATAAGGAAGAATACACAACTGGCGTGCATAGTTTAAAAAAATTTCTCACACTACGCTGTGAACATATGTAGTAAATATGAAAAAGACACATGATTAAGATTTGACAAAATGTTAAATTGTAAAAAATACACCTATGATTTCAACATATTAGGCAAAAATTCATAAAAAAAATTAAGCGAATAAAATGATAAATCTATTGCTTCTTTACGTATGACACTTTTCCACCATATTCATGTATAACCTCACATATTAGGAACTTTATCCTTTTGGTGTAAAGCATATTATTTGATATCTTTTAACTCCTGTACTTGGCGTAAGAATGTTAATTCATATTTGTCTTATTTTACCACAAAGAAACTATTATTACACTTTTCTTCACCACAACATAAATATATATTTTATTTATATAAAACGATTGATCGTATGTTTTGGCAAACTTTTATTATATTTAAAATATTGTAGTGCTGCATCTTTGTTCATCAGTGGTTCATACAGTTCCACCGGTAACCCTGTACCTCTCCCGTTACGGAGAGTAAATGCCATAATCGTTACACTTGTAAGGCTTATTCACGATCGCAATAACAGATGGCTCGCATCTTTGATGGAGCTACCTGTCAACTGTCAGAGTATTTATCTTTCAAGTGAACGAGATAGTTATATAGTCATAAATGAAACGCCACTTGATTATTCTGACATTTTCTATACTCGCTTTAACGACAACTACGGGACGAATTGGGGCGATAGGTTCCCTTATACACCTCACATGGCTACACGGTCAATATTGTTACATTTCTCACCCCCAAAACGTAAATAATAGGTGTTTATCTATGAAAATGCCGTTTTGCAATATTGGCCATTTTAAATCAAAATAATTCTCCACAGTTCCCTTAATTGCCACAAACTTATCTAGTCCTTATTGTTCTAGGTATGTTTAAATTTAAATTAAAGCAAGCAAAGTCTTATGTCTGCGAGCACCTAAGAGCCCACGGATTATATGTTTTAGAGTTTGCAGGGATTAACAATTTTTTTTCTAGTTTCCCTGACTTTTTTCTTCAGTTGGAGTTTCTTTTTTCACTTTTTTATGTATTTTATTTTCTTTTATTTTTTATTACTACTTTTATTTGTATTTTACTACTATCTACAAATAATTATTTCTATTTAAATTTGCTTATCTATTTACATTACTTTCGAGTTCTTATTACTAATCGTTTTTGTGGGACTGTTGGGGGAAGGTATACTTACATATATGTTATAGTTCCCTTTTTTCTTATTTCTATTTACCTTTGTTTACTGCTTTGCTTATTATATGCTTACAATATTTTAGGAACTTATCTCTAGTGTGCTTATTTCTCACTATTTCGTTTACATTTTCCTTACTTATTTCTATA
>CAJQZP010000484.1:0-51766 GCA_907164705.1 Parnassius apollo | reverse complement strand
TCTATACGTATCCCACTGCTGGGCGCAAGCCTCCTCTCACTTCTGAGGGGGTTAAAGGCAAAGAAACGTTAGATGCGCTGTCCCAATGCGTGTTGGCGGATTCCACATGTCTTCGAAATATATTTTTTTATTTCTCACTGAGCACGTTGTAAATCAGCACTTAAAATTGTGATTAGCAATTTTATTGTTGCCGATGGGAACGAACCCGGGTTGTACGCCTACTGTGAAATTTACAACGAGCGCTAAGCCCCTGAGCGTTACCTATGGTAATGCCAACATATATATAAAATTTCTTGATTTTTGTTCTATAAAAATGTCTAGGTCAAGACCTATTTAGCTCATTCATATTACTGTACGAGGGTGGATTGAAAAGTACTCGGCCTAACCAAGAAAATAAACACATACTAAATCAGTTATATTTTTATTTTTCTACATAATCACCATCAAGTTCAATACACTTTTGCCACCTCCCCTTCCAAGCATTTAGACCGTTGAAAAAAAATGATTCTTCCTTAGAGTCAAAATATGCGTCTACAGCTGCTTTGACCTCGTCGTTTGTCGAAAATCTTTGACCTCCCAAGTGCTTTTTTAGGTTAGGGAACAGAAAGAAGTCTGATGGTGCCAGATCAGGTGCATACCGCGGATGCGGTAACAGTTCAAAGCCACAGTTGTGAATTTCAGCCATTGACGTACTGACGTGTGAACACGGGCGTTATCTTGATGAAACAGGACTTTTCTTCTGAGCATTCCTCGACGTTTTTCTTTTATTTCCTCTCGTAAACGACGTAGTAAGGTGCAGTAGTAATCAGAGTTTATAGTCTGACCCCTTTCAAGATAATCAATCATAATCACACCTTTCGAGTCCCAGAATACTGAAGCCATCACCTTATTTGCCGACAAAATCGACTTAGCCTTTTTTAGGGGTGGTGAACCAGGTCTTCTCCACTGTTTTGATTGTTGTTTTGTTTCCGGTGTACAGTAATGAACCCATGTTTCGTCCATAGTAACAAAACGATTCAAAAAATCACCTGCATCGGCTTCAAATAACTCCAAACATTCGCGTGAAATAGTCAATCGCGTCCTTTTTTGTTCAACTGAAAGCAGTCGCGGAACCCACCTCGCAGACACCTTGTGGAAACCCAACTCGTTGACAATGATGTTTTGAGTTCGTTCATAAGAGATGCCTATAATCTCGGTTATCTCTCTAATTTTTAATCTGCGGTCTCCCATTATTAAATCAAGTACTTTTTTTAATATTTTCGTCAGTAGTTGAAGTCGAAGGCCTTCCAGAGCGGGGGTTCATCTTTCACACTCTCTCTACCACGCTTAAATTCTGCTATCCATTTTTTGACGGATGAATATGACAGAGCACAATCGCCTAATGTACTGACCATGTCATCATGGATGGCTTTTGATGATAGCCCCTTCTTATGGAGGTACTTAATGACGGCACGCTGCTCGATTTGCTCCATTCGCGGAAATTATGTCCGATTACTTTGTTAATAAATTTATAAAATTACAACTAATTATCGCACACGTTTCGAACTTCACACAATGAACTAGTCTGAACTGAACTAAATAATGTGGGTAGATTTGATTTTTAGAATTGAATGGATCTGTGTTAGGCCGAGTACTTTTCAATCCACCCCTCGTATTATATAAGTGAAATATAAAGAACGAACACTCGTAAGTTCTGCACGTGGGGTCTCAGACAAAACTCATTTTTGGTTATTGATTTAGTATAATAAATTATATTAACTTTTCCCGCCTCTTTGCTAGCGTGAATTTAGTGTTCTATAAACTGTTAAAAAAACCGGCCAAGAGCGTGTCGGGCCACGCTCAGTGTAGGGTTCCGTATTTTCCCGTCCTTCACAATAAGTGTTCCCACTTATGAGTTTAAAAGTGGGTATCCATTATGTTCGCGCTCCAGCAGCGCTCCGCGCTCCTGCAATTGCTCCCGGTAGTGGGGTACTGTTGTTTCCATCCAAGTTCAAAATGATTTTCCTATAAAGTCCTTATAAAGTTCTACTTTTCAGATTTTTTTCATATTTTCTAAACTTATGGTTCAAAAGTTAGAGGGGGGGGGACACATTGTTTTTTACTTTTGGAGTGATTATTTCCGAAATTATTGACATTATCAAAAAATGATTTTAGTAAACCCCTATTCATTTTTAAATACCTTTCCAACAATATATCACACGTTAGGGTTTAAATTAAAAAAAATCACTTCCCACTTTACATATAGGGGGGCTACCCTAATAAAGCATGTTTTTCCAATTTTTATTTAACCACTTTGTCGGCGTGATTGATACACATATTGGTACCAAATTTCAGCTTTCTAGTGCTAACGGTCACAGAGATTAAGCGAGGTCGGACAGACGGACAGACAGACATGGCGAAACTATAAGGGTTCCTAGTTGACTATGGAACCCTAAAAAGTAAACCTCACACGAACAAAAATAATATAATCATCGACAGATGTTGTCGTGGTGAAAACTTTTTTCAAAGTGTTAGCTGGTATTTGCTCGTGTTTCGTGGAGGCAGTTTACATACACGAATTGCACAAAGACATACTTCAATGACCATGAACAATTATTTGTAGGTGATACAAATATTTGTTCTGTACGAATTCGAACCCGTCGCTCTCAGCTCGCAACTCAACTGCCACGGAGCTGCCTCTCATAAGTCTTACAGATGCCATTGTAATTTATGAAATTAAATATTTTCGCATGGATCAATAGCGATATCGATCTCATAGGGGCAATTATATAGAACCACAACTAATTTTTTTTCAAACAAAAAATATCATTGAAATCGCATAACTTGATACAAAATTATCGTTGAACTCACATAAAAAAATATGTCAACAATATATTAACGAGTAGTGCCTGTTATAAATACATTGCTCACACTTAGCAAAAGTCAGTAATCACACGTCACTTCCGCAGATCCCTAGTAATGTTTTTTCCATTTGTAATCGGGTGTCCGTGGCCGAGCGGGACCCACTGTGAGGGGGAGCGTTCTACGCACACTAAGACTAATACATCATACGTATAAGATTATAAGTATAATACTAATACATATATTATGATAGGTAGGCGGAAATGCAAACTGCGAGAAAAATTGATTAAAACTACTTTTTACGGCTTTTAACGCGTTTAATGTACCTACATGAGTTTTAATTCCCGGCGTATCGGGTGCTTTCCAGCAACCATAGTTACGGGTGACTGAGGTGGGTGATGTCCAGTAGCACCCATCCATATTCTCTATTGAAACTAGGATGTTTTTCACGTCAGTCATCTAAGACCATGGGTGCTTTAAGGCACCCGAATCGTCGGAAATTAAAAATTTGTTAATTAAACGCGATCAAATCTTTATCAATACTTTTATTCAATGTTAATCATTCTCCTAATGACATGTAAATAACCCCCTCAGCTCAATATAAAACAGATATTTCAGCATTACAGACAATTTTCTTCTTCTTCATTTATATGTATGGATGTTTAACTTACTGCTGAGTTAAAAAAATTAAGGAAATAATGATAGACAAAATTTGTAAACAAAACACCTCACTTGACTTCAGTTACATCTTAGAGATTCGTTAATCTAAATTGTTCGTGCGCTCCCTCCTGCTATGAGAAAAGTTTCGAGGAGCCATTTCTTTGCAAATTAGCCATCTCTTGGATATTTTACATTTTTTGCGCCATTCATGATATTATGAGTGTTAACGTTTAAGCGTTATGAGTAAAGTTTTAATCCTCATTATCGATGAGGTGGCATTAACAACATGGCTGTCGTACCCTCGTTGCGGTCGACTGACATCAAGCGGTTATACAATATGATGTCACAGAGTTATAAATACTAAGTACAAGGTACTTAGGTTATTTTTACAGAATAAGGGTGACAAACGAGCATATAGTCCAACTGATGGTAAGTGGATGCTGTGGCCTATAGAAATCTACATTTATCTTCAATTAAGAATCAAAATGCAGATGCGTTGCCAGCCCTGAAGACTGAGATAGAATGCCTCGTTTCCAGTAAAAAGGGTCTCCGGTTCTCTACACTCACCGTACGAAACACAGTAGTATTATGCTGCTATATTATTACCCGTTCGCCAAACATGGCAACAATAAAAAGTGATGAGGCAATCCATGGGGGAGGCGAAATGAGGCATTCCAGCTTAGATCCTTAAAAGTTACAACGCATCTGCATTATGACTCTTAATCGGGGATAAATGTAGATGTCTATATGCAATAGTATCAGGAAACGACGACGCCACTTACGATCTGGTGGATTGCGTGAGCCCTTTGTCACTCATATTTTTTAAATAAAAAATAGGAAGGGTCGACCGGGGTTCAATATGCTGCTGTGTCCGGAGACTCATTTTAATGGAAAGGAGGCTATCATTTTAGTCCTCAGAGCAGACAACGCATCTGCATTACAATCCATATCGAGGATAAATCTAGATGTCTATGAGCCACAGCATTCACTTACCATTTGGTGGACTGTGTGCTCGTTTGTCACCCAATGCTCAAAGACAAAGCACTTTAAACGCTAAACGGAGAAGTTGGGTTCCCGTCGAATTGACAAGATCACGCTTCCCGCTCTTAATAAATCGGGTATATTATTTTTATACTACTTACGCTATTACGGTTAATGGAGAATGTACATAAAATGAGAATAATTTCATGTTTAATTTTACCCTTCCGCTAGTATTATATATTTCGTAGTGTAGTGTAGCCCCCACGTTAATATAGTGTTATAAGTTATAATAACTGGGCAGTATAACTAAACATCTAAAAGAAGTTACACGTTTACCTCCCTTAGTAGCACAGCGACTAATCCGCTTCGAGCCTGCAGACTGCGGTTCTAATACCGCATGGAAAAAGTGTATGTATGGCCAAAAATAATTGTTCCTGGCCTGGATGTCTACCGGTACCGTTACAGCCAACTAAATGTCACTCCTGCAGTTGCCGCGCTTGGCCAACGGGTTGGCAATAGCAGTGTTTTATTTGTAGTCGTTATTAGGAAGTCGCTACTGCCCATATCCTGATTTGTTTCCCTCCGTCGCATCTCACGACACCCGCGGGTCGATATGAGGCAGTGAATATTCTAACACCTCCGCTACACGGTCAGTATTTTTATTGTTGTCATCAGGAACATGCTGTCCGTGTTCTGCTTCCGGTCTCCCTCTGCCGCCTCTCACGACACCCACGGCACGATATGGGGCAGTGGATATTCTTACACCGCCACTACACGGTTAGTATTTTTATTGTTGTCATCAGGAACATGCTGTCCGTGTTCTGCTTCAGTCTCCCTCTGCCGCCTCTCACGACACCCACGGCACGATATGGGCCAGTGGATATTCCTACACCGCCACTACACGGTTAGTATTTTTATTGTTGTCATCAGGAACATGCTGTCCGTGTTCTGCTTCAGTCTCCCTCTGCCGCCTCTCACGACACCCACGGCACGATATGGGGCAGTGGATATTCTTACACCGCCACTACACGGTTAGTATTTTTTATTGTTGTCATCAGGAACATGCTGTCCGTGTTCTGCTTCAGTCTCCATCTGCCGCCTCTCACGACACCCACGGCACGATATGGGGCAGTGGATATTCTTACACCGCCACTACACGGTTAGTATTTTTATTGTTGTCATCAGGAACATGCTGTCCGTGTTCTGCTTCAGTCTCCCTCTGCCGCCTCTCACGACACCCACGGCACGATATGGGGCAGTGGATATTCTTACACCGCCACTACACGGTTAGTATTTTTATTGTTGTCATCAGGAACATGCTGTCCGTGTTCTGCTTCAGTCTCCCTCTGCCGCCTCTCACGACACCCACGGCACGATATGGGCTAGTGGATATTCTTACACCGCCACTACACGGTTAGTATTTTTATTGTTGTCATCAGGAACATGCTGTCCGTGTTCTGCTTCAGTCTCCCTCTGCCGCCTCTCACGACACCCACGGCACGATATGGGGCAGTGGATATTCTTACACCGCCACTACACGGTTAGTATTTTTATTGTTGTCATCAGGAACATGCTGTCCGTGTTCTGCTTGAGTCTCCCTCTGCCGCCTCTCACGACACCCACGGCACGATATGGGGCAGTGGATATTCTTACACCGCCACTACACGGTTAGTATTTTTATTGTTGTCATCAGGAACATGCTGTCCGTGTTCTGCTTCAGTCTCCCTCTGCCGCCTCTCACGACACCCACGGCACGATATGGGGCAGTGGATATTCTTACACCGCCACTACACGGTTAGTATTTTTATTGTTGTCATCAGGAACATGCTGTCCGTGTTCTGCTTCAGTCTCCCTCTGCCGCCTCTCACGACACCCACGGCACGATATGGGGCAGTGGATATTCTTACACCGCCACTACACGGTTAGTATTTTTATTGTTGTCATCAGGAACATGCTGTCCGTGTTCTGCTTCAGTCTCCATCTGCCGCCTCTCACGACACCCACGGCACGATATGGGGCAGTGGATATTCTTACACCGCCACTACACGGTTAGTATTTTTATTGTTGTCATCAGGAACATGCTGTCCGTGTTCTGCTTCAGTCTCCCTCTGCCGCCTCTCACGACACCCACGGCACGATATGGGGCAGTGGATATTCTTACACCGCCACTACACGGTTAGTATTTTTATTGTTGTCATCAGGAACATGCTGTCCATGTTCTGCTTCAGTCTCCCTCTGCCGCCTCTCCCGACACCCACGGCACGATATGGGCCAGTGGATATTCTTACACCGCCACTACACGGTTAGTATTTTTATTGTTGTCATCAGGAACATGCTGTCCGTGTTCTGCTTCAGTCTCCCTCTGCCGCCTCTCACGACACCCACGGCACGATATGGGGCAGTGGATATTCTTACACCGCCACTACACGGTTAGTATTTTTATTGTTGTCATCAGGAACATGCTGTCCGTGTTCTGCTTCAGTCTCCATCTGCCGCCTCTCACGACACCCACGGCACGATATGGGGCAGTGGATATTCTTACACCGCCACTACACGGTTAGTATTTTTATTGTTGTCATCAGGAACATGCTGTCCGTGTTCTGCTTCAGTCTCCCTCTGCCGCCTCTCACGACACCCACGGCACGATATGGGGCAGTGGATATTCTTACACCGCCACTACACGGTTAGTATTTTTATTGTTGTCATCAGGAACATGCTGTCCGTGTTCTGCTTCAGTCTCCCTCTGCCGCCTCTCACGACACCCACGGCACGATATGGGCCAGTGGATATTCTTACACCGCCACTACACGGTTAGTATTTTTATTGTTGTCATCAGGAACATGCTGTCGGTGTTCTGCTTCAGTCTCCCTCTGCCGCCTCTCACGACACCCACGGCACGATATGGGGCAGTGGATATTCTTACACCGCCACTACACGGTTAGTATTTTTATTGTTGTCATCAGCTACCTGCTGTCCGTGTTCTGCTTGAGTCTCCCTCTGCCGCCTCTCACGACACCCACGGCACGATATGGGGCAGTGGATATTCTTACACCGCCACTACACGGTTAGTATTTTTATTGTTGTCATCAGGAACATGCTGTCCGTGTTCTGCTTCAGTCTCCCTCTGCCGCCTCTCACGACACCCACGGCACGATATGGGGCAGTGGATATTCTTACACCGCCACTACACGGTTAGTATTTTTATTGTTGTCATCAGGAACATGCTGTCCGTGTTCTGCTTCAGTCTCCCTCTGCCGCCTCTCACGACACCCACGGCACGATATGGGGCAGTGGATATTCTTACACCGCCACTACACGGTTAGTATTTTTATTGTTGTCATCAGGAACATGCTGTCCGTGTTCTGCTTCAGTCTCCATCTGCCGCCTCTCACGACACCCACGGCACGATATGGGGCAGTGGATATTCTTACACCGCCACTACACGGTTAGTATTTTTATTGTTGTCATCAGGAACATGCTGTCCGTGTTCTGCTTCAGTCTCCCTCTGCCGCCTCTCACGACACCCACGGCACGATATGGGGCAGTGGATATTCTTACACCGCCACTACATGGGTAGTATTGTTTAATATAATTGAATAAACGTATTTCTTAATTTTTTATTTTAGAATTATTCCGCCGTGCTGCTGCAGTACACGTTGGCTTTAGATGTCTTTAAACCACTTCGGTTGTTGAGATTAATAAATTGCAATCAACAATTTCATTGCCGGCAAGAATCGAACTCGAGTTGCTCGCGTACTACGAGACTAACGACGAGTGCTTTGCTCTGAGAAATGAGATTTAATTGCAATAAAAAATATTAAGTAGTAGTTATTTTTCATTAATGTGTCACTTTATAAACAGTCCTTCACAAGCCCACTGCTGAACATAGGCCTCCCCCAAGGTATGCCACAAAGCACAGTCTTGAACCACCTACGTTCATCGACTTCCTACATATCTTACCAGATGTTACTCCATCTAGTGGGGGGCCGCCAAAACTGATGCAAACATCAAGTGCATTGAAAAAAACCACTAGGGATTGTCGACATTGCCTAGTTGATTAAACAACCATATTTAATACATTGATCGCTGGTTGGAACTTACAATAATTGAGATCATAAACAGCACTCACATTTAAAAAGTTATGTAGTGCCACGCAGCAGCTATATTATGGTTGTAGCACAAATGGATCGGCTCGAACGAGGTAGGACCACGCTATCACAGAAAATCAGCATTAAACAGCGGTTTAAGGCTGCTGTGTTTCGTATGGTGAGTGTAGAGAAGCAGTAACTCTTTTCGCAGATAACGAGGCATTCCATCTAAGTTCTCGGGTGTGACAACGCGTCTTCAGTTTTATTTCTAATCAACGACAAATGTAGATATCCGTGGGCCACAGCATCTATTTACCATCAGGTGGACTGTGCACTCGTTTGTCACCTATAAAAAAGCATAAATGTCGTGTGTATGTATATATATATCTGGATATTCTATATCGCTGCATCTTAGTTACGGGTAACTAGTGTTGCGAATACGTGGTAAAATTTAAATGTAATTGATATTTTATTCATCGATATTTTTCCGCTCCATGTGTCCCTTGTAGAGAGCTGAATAGTGGGGATTATTTGCATGTATTGTTTATTAATACACGTAATCGAAATTAATGTCACGTCATCTTTTCAGCTGTCTTCAATAAGAGAAGTTTCTTCATTCGGGTGTATGTTTTTTTTGCATTTAAATGATATGTTTGTCAATTGAAGACAGATTTAGATGATTCTTTTTTATTAAGTACTTCAGAAGTGTTCTCACATAAATTTTGAAACAAAATTTCATATCTGACGTGGCAAAACAGAGCGTTAAATTTCAAATGTACCTAACTATATAGAATTTAAGGTGTAACTAACTATGTGATATTTTTAGTAGAGACGTCCCTTACTTGGTCGATTACTGCTGAAACTCGATAGAAGGCGTGGAGGACGTGTTCGAGGTTTATCTGCACAAATCGTGGCCCAAATGTAATTCTTTTGGTTACCAAATGTAATTCTATAGTTATAAAGTTCCAGAAAATATATAACCTATTTTTAGTAGCAAATTTAAATATTTAATTAAACAAAAACTGTATAAAAATAGAATAGCTGTTTCTAAAGTTAATTTTGCAAATGATTTGTACCTTTCATATTGTACAATTTAATTTAAAAAAAAGTTCGCTGAGTTTCTTGCTGATTCTTTCCAGGATATATTTCACGGAACTAGTGATAAAAGTGAAATATAGTTTCAATAAAAATTACATGTAGGTAACATATATTGAACAAAAATTTTCTTTTCTATTCTATATATCATACCGCATATTTCTTTCTGTGCAGATAAATTTCGTAAATTTCAATTAAAGCACCCTACGTGCATTAGATTGCTTTTAATTAACATTAATTTATTAGGATCAGCGAGCAATGGTGAAGTTCTTTATTCATCATCGTATCGCATAGCTCCGTATTATAGGGATTGGCTTAACCGTCCGATAGGTAGGGCGGTTGACGATAGTACTACCAAACCAAATGCATGCCGTCGTCGTAGCCGGTCTGCGTATTTTAGGTCGTACGTGACGTAACAATTGAGTCAAATCCTCTTTAAATCTCATAAAGAATATAATGAATAGTCTCTTTTTTAATTAAACTGAATGGAACGAACTTACGGTTCACCTGATGGTAAGTGGCTGCTACAGCCGATGGTCACCTGCAAGCACCTTCAAACAAAGATGGAACAGATGATTTGCCACCTGACTACAGCTTAAAATAAGAAAAAACAAACTGCCTGCCAGCGTGGCAATCGAAGTCCTACAAAAGAAATCTGTGGGAGAGGAAACGAGGCATTCCATCTTAGTCTTCGGTGGTGACAACGCATCTGTTTTTTGATTCTTATACGTTGATAAATGTAGATGTTCATAGGCCACAGCATCTACTTATCATCACGTAGACTGTGTGTTCGTTTGTCACCCTTATTCTATTTAAAAAAAAGCCGGGTAAACGGTTGGATATACATGCAATTACTATACAGGCTACAGTACCCACTTAAGATTAGGTGGTGTGTATGTTTGGAATAAAAATTAAACTCGATAAATTCCATAAAATTAATTTTATTCCAAGTGTTGTATTCACGTAAATAATAGGTTTTTAACTATAAAATTGCCGTTCTGCAGTACTTTCCATTTCAAATCAAAATAATTTTTAATTTGATAATAATTCTAATTTAAAATTATTTTTATTTTTAAAAAATGAAATTCATTTACCAAAATTAGTCATTTGTTTATTGATAAGCGTAATGTTTTCATCTGAATCGCGCTGAATTTTGATTAATAGAAATAAAAAAAATATAGAAAAAAATAACGTTAACTTATTTTATATGAAACGGCAATTTCATAGGTAAAGATCTAATAATAGAAACGATTATGGAATATTATACATATATATTAACGAACCTGCAATAATAGAAGATTAAAAGAATTACCCCTATAAAAGTGATATTTTAGAAAAAATAAAACACAGAAGTTATTGTGTTGAAATATGGCAACTTAAATTATCAGAAATATTCAACAAGTCAAGAGGAAGATTAATGAATACAAAAAGAGTTGCACAAATTAAAAGCACACAATACCCGCCGACGGAGTCTCCCCCGCCAGCTGTTCAACCTTTCCGCCCTCCTGAAAAAATTAAATTTCCCAAAGATTTAATAATTAACAGATTCATTATATTTTTGTAGGCTTAAAGAATTTTTAATCAAACATATTAAACTTCCACGTTCCGTAACAGAAAGCATTAGCCCATATCATCCCGTAGGTGTCGTAAGAGGCCACAAAGTCTCGGAATGGGAGCGAATAAATCCAGTTCAAATCAATCCCCAGAAGACACAAGCTTGCGCGTTTACCGCTAAAAAGAACTCCTTTGTCGTACCTCCTCAGTTTCAAGGCACTCCCTAACTTTAACAAATATAAAACTTTCACATCGTGATAGCTTCAAAGTCGAGGCTTTAACTCTACACACTATGTCTTAGTATTGATTACTGAAGCTGAATTATGTGGAAATCTTTTTATTATTTTCAGTTTTTAGAGGTTACCTTTCACTTTTGAGTGATGCGGTAATTCCGTGGTCGTTCGAAAGAGACGGCCACATCGGCCTCTAAAAAGATTGACGTGCTCAGTAGAGCGGGACAGTATTTCATGCCGGCACACTGCCTGCAACTTTACAAGGCGCAGGTTTGGCCACACATGGAATACTGTTCCAATCTCTGGGCCGGGACTCGCCAATGCCAGCTTCTTCCATTTGATCGCATCCAGCGCAGAGCTGTTCAACTCGTCGGCGACCGAGCTTTTTCTATACTCTCCCTAATATTCCCCCCTATAGAATAATCTGTGGAGGAGCCCTCTGTTAAGCAGTAGATTTTTTGATAGTCTGTAATGTTGATGATGATGTCAGTGATGATTATCAGTAGTCAGAAGATATTGTTCAGTGCCGTAGAGCTGAGTGTTGACCAACGGAAAAACCGGAAAGATCTAATTAGAATTATTTTTTCCTTTACTATTTTAATAGAATAAGGGTGACGCACGAGCACACAGTCCACCTGATGGTAAGTGGATGCTATGCCCCATAGACATCTACATTTATTTTCTAAGACTAAGACGGAATGCGTCGTTTCTTCGGATCCCTACAGTCACCATACGATACACAGCTGTATTAAGCTGCTATTTTACGCTGGTATTCTGTGAGAGCGTGGTCCTTCCCCGGTCGAGCCGACTTATTCGTGCAACAACTATAATATAGCTGCAGCGTGGCTCTACCACGTATAAATATTTTTATAGTTTTGATGTGTGGTGGTGGCGTACGACTCTCCTCCTTATTTCGTCCTTTGGGAGTCATCAGAGGCGACAATAGGAAATATGAAAAAAAACCTTATGGCATCCGCTAGATGTCGATACTATCTCTTACGCCATATCATATCTTTACGCCAAGCGTAGTCTAGACGGCTACGTCTAGTACAGCGACCGTATATCCGTTTGCCAGTTGTTATAAAAGAAACAAATCCTTACTCCAATGCGAGAGGACCATGTCCAGCTATGGTCTTTTACTGGCTGATGATGATGAAGTAGAACATTACTTTATCCGGAAAAAACTACATCATCATCATCATTACAGCCCTTTAAAGATCCACCGCTGAACATAGGCCTCCCCTAAGATGTGCCACAAAGCACAAGGAACAACATATTCTACAAAATTCAAAATCAAGATCAAGAAATATTTTTTTAATGTTATTACTATTATATACCCGTACTACCATTATCTCCTCTATAGTGGAGGCAGTATACATATATAAATTTCACAAGGACAAACATCCAGACCTGGAACAATTATTTGTAGGCCATACTACTACTTGTTCCTTGCGGGATCGAACCCGCGGCGCTCTGCGCTGCAACTCGATGCTAAGCCACTGCGCCACTAAGCTGAATTATTTTCACATAATAGCTTTAGAAGTCGGGACTTTTAATTCTTTTATATACTTACTTTACCACTGACTTCAGAAGCTATTATGTGCTTACTTCATTATTTTTAGTTTTAGAAGTCCTTTTTATTTTTTTACCAATCACTTTTTAAAATCTAAAGCTAGGCTATGAGAGTGGGTCGTCTCCAAAGGAGAAGGACCACGCTCTCACAGAATACCAGCGTATAACAGCAGTTTAATGCTGCTGTGTCCGTATGATGATTGTAGAGAACCTGAAACCCTTTTTTACTGTAAACGAGGCATTCTATCTTAGTCCTAAGAAGCGGCAACGCATTTCTATGAGTATTACATCAGATAATCAATCTTAATCGAGAAAAGATGTAGATGTTTATGGGCTGCAGCATCCGCTTGATTGGGTTCTAGTTTTTCGATTCGCGCCTGCAAACCCCAAAAAAATGTGGAATCTAAAGGTATCATTACAGCCCTTCACAAGTCCACTACTGAACATAGGCCTCCCCCAAGCAACGCCACAAAGCACGGTCCTGAGCCACCTGCATCCATCGACTTCCTGCATGTCTTACCAGGTCGTCACTCCATCTAGTGGGAGGTCGCCCTACACTACGCCTACCGGTACGAGGCTGCCACTCGAGAACCTTTCTTCCCCATCGGTTATCGGTTCTTCGAGCTATATGGCCGGCCCATTGCTACTTCAGCTTAGTAATCCGTTGGGCTATGTTGGTCACTCTGGTTTTACTGCGGATATCCTCATTTCTGAGTCTATCACGCAGAGAAACTCCGAGCATAGCCCTCTCCATAGCTCGCTGAGCGACCTTGAGCGTCCTCATACGGCCAGCAGTGAAGGACCACGTCTCTGATCCGTAAGTCATCACTGGCAACACGCCCTGGTTGTACACTTTAGTTTTCAGAGATTGAGGTATACCTGACGAGAAGATGTGTCGTAATTTCCCGCACGCTGCCCAGCCGAGCTGAATCCGTTGATTGACCTCTCGGTCGAAGTTGGACTTACCTAGTCGGACTATTTGTCCCAGATAAACGTACTCGTCAACAACTTCGAGCATAGTGCTCCCAACAACTACTGGCATAGGTGTGACATGGACATTGAACATGATCTTTGTTATGTCCATGTTCATCTTAAGACCTATCCGTTGGGAGACACCATTGAGGTCATTGAGCATAGTGCTAAGGTCCTCCAGCGATTCTGCCATAAGGACTATATCGTCGGCAAATCGAAGGTGAGTGATGTACTCGCCATTGATGTTAATACCGTATCCTTTCCAGTCCAGTAGCTTGAAAACGTCTTCCAACGCAGCGGTGAAGAGTTTCGGGGATATAACGTTTCGAACTCTGGTCCTATACTTGGATAGCCATCGTAGCCCTACTGTACAAACACTCTTCAGCACTTCGATATAACGACAGTCAACTTGGCACCACTGAAGGGACTGTAGCACCGCCCAAATTTCAACGGAATCAAAGGCTTTCTCATAGTCCACATATGCCAGGCAAAGTGGCAGATTGTACTCTTCGGCACATTGTTTAAAATAATTAAATTATTTTTAGTAATTTACAGTATACTAGTTTACAGTTTTTGGTATTTTTTTGCACTTAAGTACATAAATAGTAGGTTTAATTCACCTTAATGGTTATGCTGTGATAAAGATAATGCTCACGACACACCAGAAGTTAAGTTTTCAAGCTGAGTTAGCAAATATTAAAAAAGCTACAACAATACAATTGAAACTGGTAAAAGAGATGTAGGTATCACTATCTAGCTGCGTAGTAATTTACCTTATAAAATATTCATTATTGCTGCACCGCCTCCTATATATCTCTGATTAGTCTAATGGTTGACTGGGATAGAATATCCTATAGAATTTTTGTGCATGAAAGTGTAAATAAATACAATATTCGAAACGTGATTTATGCGAGAGTGGAATTGAATAGCGGACGTAACTGACGCGATGAGCTACGAGCAGTGTTACAAATGTTGTGTCTGTATCTTGAAGAAATAAATTACACTTGAAGATTTTCGATTTAAAAACTTTTGAAGGGAAAGCTTCTTTCGATGCGTTGGGTACTTTTGGGATGGTGAAAAAGCATTGAACTTGCGTGACCGTCAAAATTTTCTATTATAGGAAAAGGGTGACAAGCGAGCACACAGTCCACCTGATGGTAAGTGGTATCTGTGCCCAATAGACATCTACATCTATTCTCGTTTGCGAATCAAAATGCAGATGCGTTGTCAACCTTGAGGACTAAAATGGAATGCTTATTTTCCAGTAAGAAGGGTCTCCGGTCCTCTATACGAAACACAGCAGCATTAAGCTGCTATTTGACGCTGGTATTCTGTGAGAGCGCGGTCCTTCCCCGGTCGAGCTGACCCATTCGTGCTACAACTATACAATTAATATAGCTGCAGCATGGCTCTACCACGTAAAAAACGCTCAGATACAATTCAATAATAATAATTATTTTTTCTGTAAAACAAGACAATAAATGAATTTTTTTTTTCTAACATAGTACCTATGACCTAAAGTCGGTCAACAAAGTCGATCTTTAAATGAAAATATAAATATACTACATTAACTTATTTGTTTGAATTGGATTAATGATATATTATTATACCCTTACCCGTTACAGCATATCAAGAGTCCACACGTGACCACATTTTGTCGCTGCGATGTGGTGTGGTTGTGGTACGTGGCTCGACCCTTAATAGCGTACTAATGAACCAACATTTTAATATTACAGGCAGACGCCACAATTATATTTATTGCTAAAAATGTACAACGACAAACATCCAGACCCGGAACAATTACTTGTAGGTCATTTTAATACATGTTCCGTGCGGCATTCGAATCCGCGGCCCTGAGCGCAGTAACTCATTGCTAAGCCACTGCTCTACGGAGTAGTCAAAACTTCGATCATATTTAAATCCATGAGTGAAGATAAGACATCCTTTTAACGATAAAAGTACAAGGTGTAACCATGGCTGACAGGCGTAAATTTATTATCGTCCGAGATAAGTTCTTCGATCGGCGCATCCTGTCGAAATAATAATAATAATAATAATTTCTTTATTTGACACTTATATTTCATACAACATCATTGAGCCCTGACTCCCAAACTAGGATACCCTGTATTTCAGGAGTCAGTTCCTTCCCATTCAGTAACTCTTTGTGTCAAAATACATTAGAGAAATGTTGATATATATTTAATAGGTACACAGTTAACACTCTATACATGTGTGTGTGTACTTATGTGTATACGTGTGTACGTATACTTTCTTGTGCACACTGTTTTATTTA
Source organism: Parnassius apollo (assembly GCA_907164705.1). Lineage (NCBI taxonomy): Eukaryota > Metazoa > Arthropoda > Insecta > Lepidoptera > Papilionidae > Parnassius > Parnassius apollo. The sequence continues at coordinate 35,477 of CAJQZP010000484.1, read as the reverse complement.
GAATATTATATAACTTGGAAGCTACGTAATTATAATTCCTTTTGCCGAATATGGATTTAACTTTGGGGATATTTATACGTACAGTTCTTTTTGAATTTAGTATTTGCGGAACACTACATCTATGAAAGCGTCTAAGACATTGATATATAAATAATTTGCGAACACTTAGTACATCAGTTAACGTATATACCATTTCTGTCGAATATCTATAAGGAAGTGAAAGTATTACTTTTAGTACAGCCCTTTGAGCTCGCTCTAATTCTATAAGATGTGTTTTAGCAGCGTATCCCCAAGAACATATGCAATAACTGATAACGCTTTGGCACAAAGCTTTGTACGTTTATAGTAGTAGATTTCTGTTTGCAACTATTTTGAACTTCTTAAAGACATAGATAAACTTTCTGATTTTGTTAGATATAAATGAAATATGTGGAGCCCAATTAAGCTTATCATCAACAATTATACCGAGATATCGAATTGTGTCAGCTTTACTTAGAGTGGGACACTCACATGCCGAATGAGTGTTAAAGTTTCTATTACAAGGATGCGTGTGAATTATTATTTTAAATTCGTTTCGTGGATTACAAGCAGCGGTTTTTGAAAAACATAGAAATTTTGTTTTAGTGGTGTTTAATGTAAGCAGGTTATCTTCCAGCCAACTAGTAACCTTACACAGTCCTTCCTCAGTAGATACTTATATGTTAGTTTGCTTAAAGAAAATTTTAATGGATATAATGGATATAATACCGACGATTTAATGGATATAAAAGGATAAGTTATTTTTGAAAGTGGCTTCTCAAAAAACGCAGCATATCAAGGGTTTCATCTGATAGACGACTCCTGATTTTACAGGCCAAGTACCCCCGCGGCCGAAAATGCTCTTTCTGCCTCTACACTAGTCTGAACCACATTCGACAAACAGTTGTGTACAAACTCAAGGAGTTCACCTTTAACCCCTCCAGCTTCATGCAAATTCATCTCTTTTTTAATGAGTATCTCCAACTCCAATGAATTTGCAGAATTTGTTGAACGATTGGGCTTTTTCAATGCTGCCAACGATTCTTGTAGCTCCTCTTGAAGGGAAATACTTTTCTCAAATCTCATCAGCTCAATCTCGCATTCTCGCGAGATCTCGTACAAAAATTGAACGAGACTCAGTCTTGCAAAATATGGACGAGATCTCGCGAGATCCGGATATCAGATTGCATTCCCTAGTGACGACGCATCTGTACTTTTTTTTTGCGTCAAGCTAGCTGCAAGGTGTCCGTGGACTACAGTAGTCTCTAACGATCAGGTGCAGAAAGAGTTCACTTGTCCATTCAGTTTTTTAAAAAAAACTTATAATTGTTGTTTTTCTTAGGTTGTGCTTGTGTCAGGAGTTCTTGTACACGCAGCTATTATACCTTGTTATTAAAAAGATATATCAACTAATAAACATTTATTAAATTTCTACATAATCTAGTTTCAATAACAGCCAATTTCATTAGAGTAATTACTTGATGAATATTCCTACAACTAAACCACAGAAATACGAAATAATTATTGACAACATGCATCTCCTCATAAAGAAAGCATTATTTCATTTAGCGATTGATGCTGATGTAAGTATAGGCAATTTATTAATGAACATTTTGATCTATTTAATTTTTTCGAAGGACCAAAATTCGATTTTATAAAGTAAATATTTTAAAATTTGGGCGTATTTCTTACACGATAATATTACATTTGTTGCGAGAGCACGTGGAATATACTCAAAGACGTGGAATGCATGGGACCGAACGCTCAAGGTCGTGCGCTTGGAGTAACGTCTTAATTTTATTAAGATCTGATTGAGGTAAGCATATGAGTTTATATATTCGTTGTTTTATATTCGATGTATTTAAACCAAATAAAACCTTTAATAAACCATAACGCTAGTAGTTTTATTTTAATTTTGTCCAAAACCTCACTTATTATATAATAAAAGAGATATTATTATTCAAGTATCCGAGTATAGACGTATAGACTTAATGATTTCTTATATTTACGCGAACACTACACATTGAAATAATACTAGTTTTTACGGAATTTATCGCGTATATTTAACTTTTTAAATACCCGACGTTTCGAACGCTTTACAGCACTCATGGTCACGGGCAGGACTGAGATGTTCAACGTCCATATGTCATAGTTAACCGCGGTTACCGTAGATTAAAATTTAACTTTTGTTCCGATCTATGCAGTATGAACTTATGGTATCTTGAAGTCTTGCAGTTGTATGCTTGGGTTGGGATTTAATTTTATTTACTAGGTGGATTGAAAAGTACTCGGCCTAACACAGATCCATTCAATTCTAAAAATCAAATCTACCCACATTATTTAGTTCAGTTCAGACTAGTTCACTGTGTGAAGTTCAAAACGTGTGCGATAATTAGTTGTGATTTTATAAATTTATTAACAAAGTAATCGGACATAATTTCCGCGAATGGAGCAAATCGAGCAGCGTGCCGTCATTAAGTACCTCCATAAGAAGGGGCTATCATCAAAAGCCATCCATGATGACATGGTCAGTACATTAGGCGATTGTGCTCTGTCATATTCATCCATCAAAAAATGGATAGCAGAATTTAAGCGTGGTAGAGAGAGTGTGAAAGATGAACCCCGCTTTGGAAGGCCTTCGACGTCAACTACCGACGAAAATATTAAAAAAAGTACTTGATTTAATAATGGGAGACCGCAGATTAAAAATTAGAGAAATAGCCGAGATTATAGGCATCTCTTATGAACGAACTCAAAAAATCATTGTCAACGAGTTGGGTTTCCACAAGGTGTCTGCGAGGTGGGTTCCGCGACTGCTTTCAGTTGAACAAAAAAGGACGCGATTGACTATTTCACGCGACTGTTTGGAGTTATTTGAAGCCGATGCAGATGATTTTTTGAATAGTTTTGTTACTATGGACGAAACATGGGTTCATTACTGTACACCGGAAACAAAACAACAATCAAAACAGTGGAGAAGACCTGGTTCACCACCCCCTAAAAAAGGCTAAGTCGATTTTGTCGGCAAATAAGGTGATGGCTTCAGTATTCTGGGACTCGAAAGGTGTGATTATGATTGATTATCTTGAAAGGGGTCAGACTATAAACTCTGATTACTACTGCACCTTACTACGTCGTTTACGAGAGGAAATAAAAGAAAAACGTCGAGGAATGCTCAGAAGAAAAGTCCTGTTTCATCAAGATAACGCCCGTGTTCACACGTCAGTACAGTCAATGGCTGAAATTCACAACTGTGGCTTTGAACTGTTACCGCATCCGCCGTATTCACCTGATCTGGCACCATCAGACTTCTTTCTGTTCCCTAACCTAAAAAAGCACTTGGGAGGTCAAAGATTTCGACAAACGACGAGGTCAAAGCAGCTGTAGACGCATATTTTGACTCTGAGGAAGAATCATTTTTTTTCAACGGTCTAAATGCTTGGAAGGGGAGGTGACAAAAGTGTATTGAACTTGATGGTGATTATGTAGAAAAATAAAAATATAACTGATTTAGTATGTTTTTATTTTCTTGGTTAGGCCGAGTACTTTTCAATCCACCCTCGTATTATAGGATCCCAAGCAGATGGTAGCACCCGGCCATCTTCTCTATTGAAATAAGAATGTTTTTTGATTTCAATAGCCTCGCGAATCATCCTTGGAAGGAATCGATGTTCTTTAGCGAGGATCTGCGGTCTATCAAATCTGATGTAGTGACGGGGGCGATCCTGTACTTGTTCACAGACTGCAGACTTCCCGGAGGGTCGATTCTTCACATCAGCTATATGTTCTTTAACGCGGGTTTTTATTGATCTTTTAGTTTGTCCTATGTAGGAGAGACCACATTCAAAATCAAGCTTGTACACTCCTGCATCTTGCAGAGGGACATTACACTTGACCGATGGTAAAAATGACCAATCTTCTTCAGCGGCTTGAAGTATGTTTTGATGGAAGCGCGCTTCAAGATGTAGCCAATCTTGTCAGTGACTCCTCTAACATATGGCAGTACAGCAGGTACACGCTCGACTGTGGCCGGCTTCACTCGTTCACTGTGACGTAGGCGCGGGACTCGAAGCTTGTTGTCATGCAAAACTTGCTTGACATAGTGGAGCTCTGCAGCCAGGTGTTTACTGTCACAGATCCCTCGTGCTCTCTGAAACAAAGATTTACCCACGGTAGCTAACTGTGAAGGATGGTGGTGAGAATCACCGTTTAAATATCTATCTGTATGGGTCTTTTTTTCTATACACAGTATGGCTCAAGTTCGGAACAAAAGTTAAATTTTAATCTATGGTAACCGCAGTTAACTATGACATATGGACGTTGAACATCTCAGTCCTGCCCGTGACCATGAGTGCTGTAAAGCGTTCGAAACGTCGGGTATTTAAAAAGTTAAATATACGCGATAAATTCCGCAAAAAACTAGTATTATTTCAACGTATAGACTTGATTAAAGTGAAACGTGTGGTTGACTAAGTTAGCATTTAGAGTTTGTCTTAGATAGGTATCACTTTAGGAAAAAGGTTACAAGCAAAAAGGATCTCCGGTTATCTACACTCACTAGACACACACTCAATGATGCTAAGTTGCTATTTCATGCTGGTATTCTGTGAGATCGTAGTCCGTATCCAGTCGATCAATTCGTGCTACAGCCATAGTACCTAGGCTGCACTAAAAGTATCGGGAATGGAATATTTCCACTGTTCCTGTCATATTAAAATCTTTTTAATTGAAAACTCCTTGGTTTTAAAAATCGAATACCATTTATTTATTTAACATAAGATTCTCGGTCTTGTCACAAGGTTTTGTCAAACTTGTTTAGTCTTTGAGAAAATGGAATTGACTCGAGAAAATTCAAGAGCGATGATTTATTATGACTTTCGAAGTGGTTTTACACAAAAACAGTGTATTGACCGGATGATTTCTGCATTTGGTGATGAAGCCCCATCTAAAACCACAATTTATCGCTGGTTTGCTGAATTTCAACGTGGACGTGTCAAGCTCAGTGATGATCCCCGTCAAGGTCGTCCAAAAACTGCAGTCACCCAAGAAAACGTTGATGCTGTGTGTAAGCTGATTGAGAAAGATCGACATGTGACATAACGCGAAATTCAGGCAACTTTAGACATTGGCATGAGTCAAATACAAATAATCTTGCATGAACAATTAGGTGTAAAAAAAGTTGTTTTCCCGATGGATACCGCATTCGCTCTGTGAAGAGCAAAAAGTGTTGGTGCGTCAGAACTCTCAAAAGATTCGCAGTATCCTCAAATGGCTGTATGCAACATCGTATCAGGTGACGAATCCTGGATATACGCGTACGAACCCGAAACAAAAAACCAGTCACGAGTTTGGGTGTTCGAAAATGAGTTAAAGCCAATAAAAATTGTTCGATCACGGAGTGTTGCAAAAAAAATGGTGGCCACGTTTGTCTCCAAAATCGGCCATGTTACGACTATTCCTCTTGAGAGACAAAGAACGGTTAATGCAAAATGGTATGCTAGCATTTGTTTGTCACAGGCCGTTTCTGAACTCCGTAAAGAGAACTGCAACCGCCGCATCATCCTCCATCACGACAATGCGAGTTCTCACAACGCACACAGAACAAAAGAGTTTTTAGAGCAAGAAAACATAAAACTATTAGACCATCCGCCGTACAGCCCCGACCTAAGCCCTAATGATTTCTATACTTTCGGTATTTCTACACTTACCGTCAGGTGGACTGTGTGCTCGTTTGTCACCGTATTCTATAAAAAAATATTCTTACATTGTCATTACACGGTGAATAAAGCTTATATTTTACATAAACTTATAAATTGGTTTCTTTAATATTTTAGTTAATAACCCTGACCAAAAAAAAAATTAAATAATTGAATCGACATTAATATATTTTTTATAGCGTTGGGTGATAAACGAGCACACAGTCCACCTGATGGTAAGTAGATGCTGTAGTCTATAGACACGTATTTACATCAAAATGTAAATACGTTGTCACCCTTGAAGACTAAGATGGAATGCCTCGATTCCAGTAAAAAAGGGTTACCGGTGCTCTACACTCACAATACGAAACTTAGCAGCATCACGCAACTATTTTACTCTGGTATTCTGTGAGAGCGTGGTCCTCCCCGGTCGAGCTGACCCATTCGTGCTACAGCCATAATATAGTTGCAGCGTGGCTCTACCACGTATAACGTTCATATTCCTTACAAAAAACAATTAGAAATTTTTACGTAATTACGAAACTTATACATAATTCAAGGAAGTTCCTTTGTAAATGTAGGCACATTAAAAATAACGACTGCGCCTTGCGAAATCACTTTGTACTTTTCGCGAACTCAACGGCTTTGTATATGTCCTTATATTTAATTAAGGTTTCTTATTGCGAAGGTGCCAAATTTTGATTTTCAATTTATATCAAGACGTGTTGTGTATCGCAAAGTTGTAGAAAGGAAACATTGTACAAACTCTAATTAATTATAGTTATTATCTAATTACACTTATCGGTCCCTTCAGTGCAGCCTTTGAAAGTCCATCGATGAACATAGGCCTCCCCATAAATTATCTAATGGTTGTGCCATGATCGCCACGCGTGATGGGTTCGGGACCGCTCTTCAATTATTTTGTTTTACGGAGATACTGGTGCCCGTATCCTGTTTCAGTATCCCTCTGTTTGCTTTTACGACACCCACGGGACGATATGGGATAATGGACATACTTACATTGCCATTACACTGTGAATAAAGCTTATATCTATATATTTTGTATGTGGTAGAGCCATTCTGCAGTTATATTGGTAGTATAGTTGTAGCACGAATGGGTCGGCTCAACCGGGGAAGGACCCCGCTCTCACAGAATGCCAGCGTAAAATAGAAGCTAAATGCTGCTGTGTTTCGTATGGTGATTAACCGGAGACACTTTTTACTGGAAATGAGACATTCCATCTTAGTCCTCACGGGTGACAACGCATCTGCATTTACATTTAGGTGTCTACGGGCCATAGCAACCACTTACCGTCAGGTGGACTGTGTGCTCGTTTGTCACCGTATTCTATAAAAAAATATTCTTACACTGTCATTACACGGTGAATAAAGCTTATATTTTACATAAATGTATTAATTGATTTCTTAAATATTTTAGTTAATTACCCCAACCAAAAAATTTCCAATAATTGTATCGACATTTAGATTTTTTTTATATCATTGGGTGACAAGCGAGCACACAGTCCACCTGCTGGTAAGTGGATGCTGTGGCCCATAAACCCCCCAGATTAATACTCAATAAAGGATCAAAATGTAAATCCATTGTTACCCCTGACTCAAAGGAACGCCTCGATTCTAGTAAAAGGGTCTCAGGTTCTCTACACTAAACGTACGAAACACAGCAGCATGACGCCGACATTCTGTGAGAGTGTGGTCCTGCCCCGGTGGACTATTCGTGCTACAACTATAATATAGTTGTAGCGTGGCTCTACCACGTCTAAATAAACATAGTTATCCAGTATACGAGTATACGTCCCACTCCTGGTCACAGGCTTCCTCTCATTTATATTGGCGGATTAGTACAGGAATCTTTAGAATTAAAATCTTATTACGCTAGGCGTAGTGTAGTAAAGGTTTATTAATCCAATATTTACATTATATTATAATTCACAGTAAGTACATTATTAGTAAGGCATTATCCGACACAATAAAAAATATTTTTTGAGATATCCCCCACGCTTCTCCTATTGCCTCTAACTCTTGAGCAATCCTGACTCCCGTATGGTTCCCATCCAGGAAATAATTGAGTAAAATTTATTTTTTAATTAATTGGAAAAGAAGTGTGCTGTAACTCCCAAATACTGGTCCAAAGTTTTAAATGACCAGCAGTCAATTGTTAAGCATACAGTTCCCGCGTTTTCTTTAACAAGTTTTTTTTAAATATTGCCTTCGTTCTTCATAAAACGCTGGCAACATGAAGAAGAAATTGTCTTCCTGCTTGGTAGTTCATATGATGGACTTAAAGCACGTACAAACTCTCTAAATCCAAGGTCATCTACGATTGAAAATGCTTGAAAGTGCCGTGTAGTGGCGGTTGAGAATATCCACTACCCCATATCTTCCCGTGGGTGTCGTAAGAGGCGACAGAGGGAAACTATCAGGAGATGGGCAGCAGCATCTTCCTAATAACAACAATAATATGCAATAAAAAACTGCGGTTGCCAACCCGCTCGCCAAGCGTGGCAACTATGGCAAATATCCCCCCATGAGCAACGACGCAAATAAACGGCCCCCAGGCCCCGGCGGCCCCGCTATTCCTGGCTACGGTGGCAACCATGGTAACGGCGGGGCAGGGGGTGCTAATAATCTCCGGTGGAGGTTCGGTTGCCACCTACGACGACTCGACCTGGCAACGTATAACGCACGCACCCTGAGTACTGACGAGAAGATACTGGAGCTGGAAGAAGAGGTAGACAAGTTGCGCTGGCATATTATTGGATTATCTGAGGTCCGAAGAGAGGGGGAGGACACGGTAATCCTCGAGTCCGGCAACTTGTTCTATCACCGGGAGGGCGACCATCTGTCCCAAGGAGGTGTCGGATTTATCGTCCACATGTCTCTCGTCAACAACGTTATAAAGATTGGGAGTGTGTCGACGAGGGTCGCGTACCTGATACTCAGAATCACCAAACGGTATTCCCTGAAGGTCTTACAGGTCTACGCACCTACCTCGGCACATCCCGATGAGGAGGTGGAGGAAATGTATGAGGATATTTCTAGAGCCATGCATTCCTCCAACACCTACTACACGGTGTTGATGGGAGACTTTAACGCAAATCTAGGCACAAAAGAAGGCGGTGAGCTGAAGTTAGGAAAATTGGAGTAGGGCAACGGAACCGTGGGGGCCAGCAGCTGGCCGACTTTATGGCGGAAGAGGGAATCTTTATGATGAACTCTTTCTTCCAGAAGCGGCCCCACAGGAAGTGGACCTGGTCGAGCCCCGACGGTTCGACAAAAAATGAGATTGACTTCATTGTGACGACCAGACGCCAACTGTTCAGTGATGTCTCAGTGATCGCAAGGGTGAAAACCGGCAGCGATCACTGAATGGTTAGAGGCACACTGAACCTAAACGATAAGTTGGAGAGGTCTCGTCTAATGAAGTCAACGCTTCGTCCCCCTCGTGCTCTAATCCAGAATCCCGAAACTTTTCAGCTCGAGTTACGTAACAGCTTTCAGTGCCTAGAAGATTGCACTGCAGTGGACGATATGAATGATAAGCTCGTGGAAACTGTCCATGCGGTCGGAGCTAAATTCTACAAGACCCACCGCAGAAGAACACAAAAACTCTCCGATCACACTCTTAATCTCATGGCTGTTAGACGGGAGATGAGGCTGCAATCGTCAACAGATTTGACAGCATACAGGCAACTGAACAGACAGATCTCCGAATCCATGCGGCGAGACTTACGCAACCTTAATACTGCTCGTATTAAAGAAGCGATCGAGCGGAACCAGGGCTCCAAAGTCTTTGCCAGAGATCTATCTGCCAGAAAGAGCCAACTGTCAAAGCTGAAGACTGAGTGTGGCAGCATCGTTTCCGGGACAATTGAGATTTTGAGTGAGATTGAAAAGTTCTATGGGCAGCTGTACACATCATCGTTGGAGCTACACGCAAGTGTGAGTAACGATCCAAGAGCAAGTCTTACCCGACACTATTCCGATGATATCCCGGACGTCAGTCTGAGCGAGATTAGAATGGCTCTCCAGCACCTTAAAAACGGCAGGGCCCCAGGCGAGGATGGAATTACAGCGGAGCTTCTGACAGCGGGTGGAACACCGGTACTTGAAGTCCTTCAGAAGCTCTTCAATTCCGTCCTCCATGGTGGCACTACTCCGGAGGCGTGGAGCAGAAGTGCGGTGGTCTTGCTCTTTAAGAAAGGCGACAACGCTCTCTTGAAGAACTACAGACCGATTTCCCTTCTGAGCCGCGTCTACGTGCAGTTTTCGAGAGTCATTACGAATCGCCTCGCACGCAGACTCGACGACTTCCAGCCTCCCGAACAAGCCGGTTTCCGAAAAGGCTTCAGTACCATAGACCAGATACATAACCTGCGGCAGATTGTACAGAAGACCGATGAGTACAGTCTGCCACTTTGCCTGGCGTATGTGGACTATGAGAAAGCCTTTGATTCCGTCGTAATTTGGGCGGTACTACAGTCCCTTCAGCGGTGCCAAGTTGACTGTCGGTATATCGAGGTGCTGAAGGGTTCGTACAGTAGGGCTACGATGGCTATCCGAGTACACAACCAGAGCTCGAAACCTATCCAACTGCAGAGAGGTGTAAGACAGGGTGACGTTATATCCCCGAAACTCTTCACCGCTGTGTTGGAAGACGTTTTCAAGCTACTGGACTGGAAAAGATACGGTATTAACATCAATGGCGAGTACATCACTCACCTTCGATTTGCCGACGATATAGTCCTTATGGCAGAATCGCTGGAGGACCTTAGCATTATGCTCAATGACCTCAATGGTGTCTCACAACGGATAGGTCTTAAGATGAACATGGACAAAACAAAGATCATGTTCAATGTCCATGTCACACCTATGCCGGTAGTTGTTGGGAGCACTATGCTCGAAGTTGTTGACGAGTACGTTTACCTGGGACAAATAGTCCGACTGGGTAAGTCCAACTTCGACCGAGAGGTCAATCGACGGATTCAAATAGGCTGGGCAGCGTTCGGGAAATTACGACACATCTTCTCGTCAGATATACCTCAATCTCTGAAAACTAAAGTGTACAACCAGTGCGTGTTGCCAGTGATGACTTATGGATCAGAGACGTGGTCCTTCACTGCTGGCCGTATTAGGACGCTCAAGGTCGCTCAACGAACTATAGAGAGGGCTATGCTCGGAGTTTCTCTGCGTGATAGACTCAGAAATGAAGATATCCGCAGTAAAACCAGAGTGACCGACATAGCCCAACGGATTAGTAAGCTGAAGTGGCAATGGGCCGGCCATATAGCTCGAAGAACCGATAACCGATGGGGAAGAAAGGTTCTCGAGTGGCAGCCTCGCACCGGTAGGCGTAGTGTAGGGCGACCCCCCACTAGATGGAGTGACGACCTGGTAAGACATGCAGGAAGTCGATGGATGCAGGTGGCTCAGGACCGTGCTTTGTGGCGTTACTTGGGGGTAGGCCTATGTTCAGCAGTGGACTTGTGAAGGGCTGTAATGATGATGATGGTGATGATGAAAATCGTAGGCTATTAATTTTATGAGACACTTATCATTATTTTTTATCTTCTGGTCGAAGTTTTTTGGGTAGGTAAGATGACATCATGTGTTGAACCTTATCGCCGGCTCAATAGCTGACGAAATACCCACACCAGCATCACCGATATTACCACTACCACCATCGTCATTACCACTACCTTCCCCAGTATGTCCACATATGCCACTACCACCAAGTACCATCCCCAACAACATTTCTACTATCATCGGTAACAACAGTTCTCGGAATTTCTTCACCGTAACCACTTTCACCAACTGTACCTTGCGTTAAATTTTAATACACGCTAAGATGTTTTAACTTCAAGTGTGTTTTTTGATTGCTAGTTGGCCTTTATACGATAAAGTTGTTTACAATAATTACATATTGCCAATTTTTCAAAATGGTCCCACAGCTGTGTGTGACGACTCGGTATGATAAAAAGTTAAAAAGAGAAATTAAGGTGATAGGACTCTTAACTAAAATCTTGTATTTTTGAACACTACACCAAATAATACTATATAATATAAAAACTAATTGCCTTCCCTAGTATACTTATATTTCTACAACTTTTTGTATATTCCTTAATATCCCAAATCCCTTGTAATATTTTGGGGAAAAAGTGAACTCTAAATAAAATATTATTAAACTGACGCGCTTCGTTACGCCAACCAATATTTCAGCCAAGAGCGTTTTAACAAAATCCATAAAATTAACGTCAACCACTAACGTAGGTATCCAGCCAATAGCGTTATCCCTATGTGTTAAAAATATCATTTTGTACGGTTTAATAAAAATAACACTTCAAAAGATTTAACGGCGCATGATTTATTATTTAATATGATAATTTTCAATCACAAGTGCAACATGAAATATGATTAAATTTAAATTTATAGCAAATAATTGTTACAATCCTTATTTTTAAAGTGAAACCTAAATTATCATGAAATGAATCAAAAGAAAAGGTACATGTATTGATATTTTTAAAGAATATTTCCTTTCGTATACGAAATTGCAATCTTTATATAATTGTAATAGCACCATCTACTTCATTCTATAGGTGAAGTCATTTTATCGAACGAAAATTAATTAAACTCTGAAGGTAGTACGTAAGGAATACGCTAGATGGCACAAACACGGCTTTCGACTGTCGGCTAATTAATATTACAGAAGCCGACTTTACCGATTTTAAAATATTAAATCTGTTAATAAATCGATAGATTGTTTTCAATGGACTTGATAATTTTATTAATTATGGTTAATTTTATTTATTTAATAAATGTGTTATTTTTTTAACTGTTTATTTTAACAGTTAAAAGATATATTAGCCATCTTTTCAACATAGGCCAAATTCGATATGCAAAAACAAAATTACCTGGTTTGACTTGCGTGAAATTTCTAATTCTACTTCTTAAAGTAATAATGTGTTTATAATAAGAAATTCTTTTTAATTGTATCTCTAATGCCCCATTTACATTCAGCCCGTTTGGGCAGGGAAGTGAGCAGGGCAGTGAGCAGGGCAGTGAGCAGGGCAGTATGTAAACAGGCTACTCGCGCTGACACTGCCGCTGCCGCTGCCGCTGCCCTACGCTCCCTCAAATGTCGGTTTTTCGTGCGAAAGTCAAAGGAGGGGCAGCGCGAGCGGCAGTGAGTGTTCACATTCAGCTCCACCTCCATCGCTCACTTCGCGCCAAGCGCCTGGATGAACGGACGTGCGTGCCGTCTTGTTATTAGATAAGTACGATCTACCAAAATGCCTTTCGAGTGGAATAATGAAAATACAATAAAGTTTTTAGAACTGCTGGAATCAGAAAAAACTATATGGGATTTCAACGATAAAAACCACAATTCATCATCTTCTACGAATACGAATTTTCTTTTTGAGATAACATAGTACCTATGTACATAATTAATTATAAATTCGTCAAATTTATTATATTAATATAAAATTTAGTTTAAGGAATTAATGAACATTGACATTTTATTTTTAAAAACGATTAGTAACTCATATTGAATATTTATTTATTAAAATGTAAAATAAGTTAAATGGTAATATTTGCATAATAGTCTGACATTTTTGAATTATAATTTTATTGTAATTAAAATTATGAATTAATTTATACTGAAGTGTAATTATTAGAATAATAATAGCTTAACTAATCTCATATAAAATTTAATATTATTTATGTAACAATAATGTAATAATTCAATTAATAATTTATGAACAATTTACTGTATAAGAATTCAAATAGAGTGGATCTGTATAAGTATTTAATTGTACATACTTGAATTCAAAAAGAATGTTTGTACCTAACTTTTAAGCAATGCAATAATTTTAAAATGTGACATTGGGTTTATGTAATTAGCTGTATTTGATATTATTTTTGCATGCCAATTATAACAAAACATAATTATTTCTTATATTTACGCGAACACTACACATTGAAATAATACTAGTTTTTACGGAATTTATCGCGTGTATTTAACTTTTTAATTACCCGACGTTTCGAACGCTTTACAGCACTCATGGTCACGGGGTGTTGGGCAGGACTGAGATGTTCAACGTCCATATGTCATAGTTAACCGCGGTTACCATAGATTAAAATGTTAGAGGCCATATGTTAGAGGAGTCACTGACAAGATTGGCTACATCTTGAAGCGCGCTTCCATCAAAACATACTTCAAGCCGCTGAAGAAGATTGGTCAGTTTTTACCATCGGTCAAGTGTAATGTCCCTCTGCAAGATGCAGGAGTGCACAAGCTTGGATTGTGAATGTGGTCTCTCCTACATAGGACAAACTAAAAGATCAATAAAAACCCGCGTTAAAGAACATATAGCTGATGTGAAGAATCGACGCTCCGGGAAGTCTGCAGTCTGTGAACACGTACAGGATCGCCCCCGTCACTACATCAGATTTGATAGACCGCAGATCCTCGCTAAAGAACACCGATTCCTTCCAAGAATGATTCGCGAGGCTATTGAAATCAAAAAACATCCTAATTTCAATAGAGAAGACGGCTGGGTGCTACCATCTGCTTGGGATCCTATAATAAATAAAATTAAATCCCAACCCAAGCATACAACTGCAAGACTTCAAGATACCATAAGTTCATTGCATAGATCGGAACAAAAGTTAAATTTTAATCTATGGTAACCGCGGTTAACTATGACATATGGACGTTGAACATCTCAGTCCTGCCCGTGACCATGAGTGCTGTAAAGCGTTCGAAACGTCGGGTAATTAAAAAGTTAAATACACGCGATAAATTCCGTAAAAACTAGTATTATTTCAATAACAAAACATGTCAGTTCCACGTCATTGATCATCTTATGTACCATGTTTTTAAGCAAATAAATTTTTTATCTATCTATCCATCTTCTTTTTAACTTGATATCTTTTTAAATTATTAACGTAATTTTGTATTTCAAGAAGACACAGCGCGGACGCTGTAATTATTTCGACGTCTGCCATAGTCGAAAGCCGAAAGTGATGTGAGTGGTAGGGCAGCGTGTAAATACACAGTACACACTTCCCGCAATCCTGCTACGGCAGTATTTAGCGAAGTATTGACGACAGCGCGAGGAGCAGGTGGCAGGTGCTGAATGTAAATGAGGCTTAAGACGTTGGACGTTAAATGATACGAGTAGCTCAAACGATATGTATTGTTCTTTTCAAACATGCGTCTGTATAATTCCCCGTCAAAAATCCTTATAAACCATTCACTTATCTGCGGTCAAGCAGCCACCCTATCATAGCAAGGATTGTGTCCGCGCTGAGTACGGACAAATACATAGAAGTTTTTTTGGGTTATGTAAGTCTAAGTAGTAGTTACGCTTAGTTTATCTCAAGTATTATCGGCTAGCAAGTGTATATTTTCGATTGCTTTGAAATGTTTATCTCTGCTCCATATTTTCTCTGCTACTGCTACGGAGAATATGACTTTGATTTGGTCCCGATCCATGACTACATGACCAACAGCTGAGCTTACAACCACTACACCCACGAGGCCACCAATAAATTGAAATATCAATTAAACATGAAAGAAGTGTTATTATCGGTTATTTAATTTTATACTTAGTCTTTGATTTGGTATTATTGTCGCCTCTACACGTTGGCCAACACAGTGGCGAATGTAGTGGCGAATATATTGGCCGAGAGTTGGTGACGGCGTCCACACGTTGAAAAGTCGTTCAGTTTACTTCGGTTCGGGCCAATGTGCGGACGAATTTATTTTATTTTAGACGACGGCTCCGTGGCGCAGTGATTTGGCAATGAGTGGGTGTGCCAGGGGTCGCGGTTTTGAATCCCGCACGGAACAAGTATTTGTATATCCTACAAATAATTGTTTCGGGTCTGGATGTGTGTCCTTGTGCAATTTAAGTTTGTAAGTTGCCTCCGCGATACAGGAGAAAATCCAAGTGTGGGGGGTAACGTTTTTATAAAATAATTATAAAAAGAATAGTGAATATTTATGGGGCTGTAAATAGATATACAATATATGATTAGCTTTATTTATTCTTTACATGCATCAGAAACTGGAATAAATACAATTAATTAGAACTTTACTTATTTTAAAGTTAAAGGAGTTATAATCGATTAGTCTATGTTTTAAAATTGGGTTTTGTTTTTAAAGTTTATCAAAAAATGTGCTTTTCTATTAGACATTTGATGTTTGTATATAAAAAAACACCTTATAATTTATTTGGTAATTTAATTATTTTTTGAGAAAGACAAAAACTATATCAATAAATATAATTAACACTGACTTAATAATAGGTACTAATTATAACTTAGAACATAAATGAATAACTCATGACGAGCAAAGTGGCTCAGGACCATGCTTTGCGGCAGTCTGTGGAGGAGGATGTTCAGTAGTGGACTTGTGAAGAGCTGTAATGATGATGATGATTCGAAAACTTGCACGATTGAATTATAAGAAATCGACGCTTTTTTATATAGGATAGGGTGACAAACGAGCACACAGTTCACCTGATGGTAAGTGGTTGCTGTGGCCCACAGACATCTACACCTATCCTCGATTACGAATCAAAATGCAGATGCGTTGTCACCCATGAGGACTAAGATGAAATGCCTCGTTTCCTTTAAAAAGTGTCTCTGGTTCTCTACACTCACTGTACGAAACATGATGCTGTGTTTCGTAAGTCGTCGTTAAGCTACTATTTTACATTGATATTCTGTGAGAGCGTGGTCCTTCCCCGGTCGAACCGACCCATTCGTGCTACAACTATACTTCTAATATAACTGCATGGTTCTACCACGTATAAACGACGTGCTTCATTTTTTTCATTTTAAAATTGTTCTCGTAATAATCTGATTGTAAATAAATGTTCATTATTTTTTTTATAACCTTTCAGCTGCGGAGACTCTAACCGTAATACTCCGTTGATTGCGGAGCTGTTTAATAAAATAGACGGCTGATTGGGCCCAATCAGTTTACACGCAAATATCTTGATTTTGGTATATCGAATACTATAATATGTATACATTTCTGAATTCTGTATGAAATTTCCTATAAACGAGTACATATATTTAATAAAGTTTTAAAGTAATTAGTATAACTAAATATTGAATAAAGTCAAAACTATCATATTTCTCAATGACACAAAGTTTTTTAATAGTTCAATTTTATTTTATTTTAATCTTACATCTATTGCTTACAATATTTTATGTGCAAAATCATAGGCTACAATACAATTTTTTATCATAAAACGCATTAATAATAAGCTTACAAGAACCCACAATCAACTTACACCGATGTAGAATGTAGTTCGGACCAGATGCGGCATAATGCGGCGTAATGCTTTAGTCAATAAAAATAGTTTTTTTTTATTTCATTATAATGATTCAGTCTTGAACCTCTCTTTTTTCTTTACATGATTCAGTCATCTTTCAATAGGTCTTGCTAAGTTTTAGAAACCTCATAAAGTATTTCAAAAGTACTCTTAATGCCGATATCAAAATTTTAGTCGTAAGTGCCATATTTATTGAAAAATTAATTACTTTGTTTGAGCAAACAAACTTTAACAGCACTTGTACAGAAATAAAGATTCATTCATTCCTTTAAAAACCATAAATCACTCAAGGGTCACTCCCGCTGATGTAGAGTTATAAATAACGTTTTTTGTAAACAATACCCAATGCACCATAATATGTGTCGAGTGACAGAGGCGCCGCGAGGTGCGCAGCGGTTATGTTACATTTCCAATAACCAACAACATTATATCTCCAAACGGTAACATATTTTCTTTAACACAAATAATAGCTACGAAATAATACAATTTAAAATAAATATATCTCTTCCTGAAATAAAAAAATATTAATTATGTATATTTTTAAAGAACCCACTTCTTATGCGTTATACAAAAATATGCCACAATTAAAGTCCGATTCTGCACTTTTTTGTGCATCATGTACTAGTCCATTAAAACATTTTTTATACGTGGTAGAGCCATGCTGCAGTTATATTAGGAGTATAGTTGTAGCACGAATAGGCCGGCTCGACCGGGGAAGGACCACGCTCTCACCGAATACCAGCGTGAAATAATAGCTTCCTTCTAAATCCTTCTGTGTTTTGTATGGTGAGTGTAGAGAACCGGAGAACCTTTTTACTGGAAACGAGGCGTTCCATCTTAGTCGTCACGGGTGACATGCATCTGCATTTTGATTTGTAATCGAGGATAGATGTAGATGTCTATGGGCCGCAGCAACCACCACAGGTGGACTGCGTGCTCTTTTGTCACCCTATCCTATAGGTGTATTCATTTCAAAGATGAGAGCCGTGGTGGCTCAGAAGAGCCGTGGTAGCTCAGATGGTTAGCTCTCGCTGTAAATTTCACAGTACGCTAGCAAGCCGGGTTTGATCCCCGCTAGCAATAATGAAATTGTTAATTGCAATTTTAAGTGCTGATCTACCACGTGCTCGGCGGTGAAGAAAGACATTGTGAGGAAACCTGCACGTCTGTGAAATAAGAAAAAAATTTCGAAGACATGTGACGTTCACCAACACGCATTGGGGCAGCGTGGCGGAAACTTCTTTGCCCTAAAACCCTCTGAGAAATAAGGAGATGCCTTTGCCCAGCTGTGGGGCGTAAAAAGACTGTAACTTATCTAACTTAAGTATTCATTTCGATGATGAGAGAGCCCTGGTAGCTCAGATTGTTAGCTCTCGCGTTAAATTTCACTGTACGCTAGCACATCGGGTTCGATCCCCGGCGGCACCAATGAAATTATTAATTGCAATTTTAAGTGCTGATTTACCTCTTGCTCGGCGGTGAAGGAAAACATCATGAGGATGTCTGACTCTCTGAGAAATAAAAAAAAATTTCCAAGGCATGTGCAGTTCGCCAACACTCATATGGGCAGCGCGGCGGACACTTCTTTGCCCTAAAACCTTTTCAGAAGTGAGGGAAGGCCCAGCAGTGGGACGGAAATAGGCTGTGTAACTTAACTAACTTAACAATTTCGACGATGATAGTCTGAAATAATTAGCTGAACAAATTATAGCTAGGCAACAATAAAAACTAAATGGATGGACATAAGTATAAAATTAAATAAATATATAACATAGGTACTCATTTCTTTAAAAGGCTCCTGGTACTTGTTGGATTTACTGTATCTACAGTACAATTCATTTACGAATGGTACTGTAGGTAGCAGCAATCTTGCTCTAGGTTGATACATAACGCAACGTTACATGATTTGCAAAGTACATACAGATAAAATGTACACAAAAAAAAAACAAAATAAGAAATTTGTGTCTGAGGTGACCTTAAAAATCACTCAACATATTAAATTAAAATAATAAAAATTTCAAATATTAAATAATATTAAAAAATATTAAAATAAAATATTAAAAAGCATATTATGTAAATACTTTCTAATTTTCTGATCTAATAAATTTTTTTCTTCTCTTCAAAGTCTTGTGTGACATATCCAAATGCCACATTCAATTTTTCATAAATCATCGAATAATCGTGGAGTCAACCAAGCTCCATTTCTCTACTCGAGGGCGCTAGATTCTTTACCATTCTAACCATTCAACCGAATTTGAACTTGATGCAGTATGGCAAACTTTAGTTCCTTTTTTCGCCACCCGCAAAACAGAGAACTAGAATTCACTACTGCTGACGTCACAAAAATGGACACTATTGCACCTATTGCGTATTTACATTAAAATTTTGAAAATATTGCACTTTATCCTCATTTTAATGTACTAAAACTGTGAATGATGAACAATTACACATATTTTAACACAAAACTGACAGTCAAAACTAAAATTTTACGTACATTTCAAGTCAACTTTCCTCAACCAGCATGTTAGTTCTAAGATAGCAGTTTGCTTCATACATATTAAAAAACGATTTTACACGTACTTAATAAGATAAAACACAAAATGATTACAAATAAGAAGGTTACTTACCCAGGCATTGTTTTAACACAATTCACCACACAATAAATATGAATTAATACAAAATAATTACAAACAACTTCGTTGTTAGCGCGCGTCAATCATACTAATGGCTGACTCAAGGAACGAACGACATTTAAGAATGATTTAAATAAAATATACTACTAAAGTGTATAAGCTGTGGGGTTTTTATGCTAGCCTTTTTTATCCTGTACACATTGACATATGGTAGAATGAGTTAGAAATAGCGCATAATGCTTTGTTTCTTCATTAAAAGAGCGGGTAAAAAATGTCTAACACTTGGACACCCGCAGTCAACGGAGATATTTTCGTGTCCAAGTCTTGGACATCCGCAGTTGAGAGGTTAAATAGCTTATCGATTAAAACAAATGTTTAAAAATAATTGAATTGCGCTAATTAAAGTAGTAGGAATGTTTAAAGTTGAAATTGGCACTAAAAGGCTGGTAATTGGGCCTTCCACCCTACAAAGCGTGAATATAAAATTTTAATCAGATGCGTGTAATCACTCGTGGAGCTTGTAGCAAACTAAACTCGCGGCCAACGTGTGGACGCGGCGATCAAACTCTGCCAACAATCCTTTGATCTTTTATAAAAAACCGACACCACAGGGATCTCGCGCCAACTTGCGGACCATCGTTCCAATACATACCAATGAAGCCCAAACACCCCGTCTACACGTTGGCCAATGCTATTGGCCACTACATTCGCCACTGTATTGGCCAACGTGTAGAGGCGCCGTAACGTCACTTCAGTTCGGCAGACTTCGGCTCGGTGTTTGTGTGCGTGCGACTAGACCTATGCGTGTAGAATAGCTGCTGTAACTTGAATTAATATCAAAGAAAAAAACAAATAAAAAATACTACATAAATAAATAATTATAATTGCATAAGTTGACAAAAATATTATGCAATAGCTTTACCGCGGCAGTCCCCGAGTGCCACACGTATTTTATTTTCATCCAACAATTCACATTATCGTTCCGGTAAGCTGCCGGTGTAGATCGTAGATATATGAGAAGTGAGAACGCTGATACACACAACACTGTGCATGGAAAGAACTGCTTGATATACTAGTTACACAAAACACCACAATACTATATGTATTTACAGTGAAATTCTACGAAACTTAAATACTAACGGTATAAAAAAAAACAAGTAACCAACATTGTTCTGCAATTATTTCAACTAATTTTTTTATTTTTATTTTAATTTAATGCGATTTATTTGGTAATTTAATCATGACTTAAAATAGACAATTTTAACATAATGTATCCTAATGTTGCAAGCGTGTTGGATGCTATCATCTGTTAGATTGTATGCATGTATGTTATAAAATAAATAAATAAAAACATCCGCGTAATAAGATAAAATAATTTGTCTGGCCTAGTTTTAAGGGCACTTTCCGCCCTCCGTGAATTGCGTAAACCAGTTACCAATAATCCCAGCACCACTACTCTCAACACCACTGCACTTGGAAAAACACATCACTGTCGATAATATACGTGTTTCGCCTCTACTCGAGGCATCCTCGTGTGAAGTAGACTAAGTAGTCAGCCACCGCAGAGTCTACTTCATCTACACAAAGTAACGCCTAATTCTATTAATTAGTGAATCTTTAATATATACAATTGTAGTATGAAAGACGTCCTTACTCGCTCAATTGCTGCTGAAACTGACTAGAAGGCGTGGTAGAGGGCGTGTTCAAAGTTCATCTGCACAAATTGTGACACAAATGTTATTCTTTTGGTTACCAAATATAATTCTATAGTTACAAAGAAAATATATAAGCTCTATCTATTTCCAAAATTATATATTTTTTAAGCAAATATATATAAAAATAGAATACATGTTTGATAATAACCTCTGGGAATAAGGTGGTTGTTTTCAAGATGTTTCTAAAGTTAATTTTGTAAATGGTTTGCATAACCTTTATATTAAATATAATAAAATTTTATTTAATTACAATATTTACAATTAATATTCGTAACACACAATAAATATAAAATAAAGAAACTAATATAGGAAAACAAAAACTAAAAATTCAAACTGTCAAAAAGTCCAGCTCCTCGTGGTATAGTGCCAAGAACGCTGGCTGCGTTTCCTCGCTGAATAGCTATACTTAGCCTTTGAGCGAGGAAAAAACCAGCCCTCTTGTCTCCAGCAGGGACGACCAGTCGCAGACACAGTTCCTTTAGGAACTTCCACTGCACGTGACCCCACGGACCAATAGTCTCTCCTTTCATATTGTAGAATTTACTTTTAAAAAGTCCCGCTGATTTTCTTGCTGCTTCTTTTCAGGACAGAGGTTTTTTTTACGAACCAGTGATAAAAGTTAAAAATGACCTCCAATAAGACTTACATGTAATCTATACGAGGGCGGCACTGAAAATTTCGGGAATCAAGGAAGTGACACATTATTATTTAAAAATGTATTTATTGCTTTTCGAAGTATTTTCCGCGAAATTCGACACAATTTTCCATACGATGGAATCAATCATTGAAGCAACCATTCCATTCGGAAGTTGGTGTCTCCAAAATGGCCGTTTTGTAGGCGTCCACAGCTTCTTCAGGCGATGAAAATCTCTGTTCACGCAATTTATTCTTTATTTTAGGAAAATATAGAAATCATTAGGGCTTAGGTCGGGGCTGTACGGTGGATGGTCTAATAATTCTATGTTTTGTTGCTCTAAAAACACTTTTGTTCTGTGTGCGGTGTGAGAACTCGCATTGGCGTGATGGAGGATGATGCGGCGGTTGCAGTTCTATTTACGAAGTTCAGAAACAACCTGTGGCAAACAAATGCTAGCATACCATTCTGCATTAACCGTTCTTTGTCTTTCAAGAGGAATAGTCGTAACATGGCAGGTTTTGGAGACAAACGTGACCACCATTTTTTTTAACACTCCGTGAACGAACAATTTTTGTTGGCTTTAACTCATTTTCGAACACCCAAACTCGTGACTGGTTTTTTGTTTCGGGTTCGTACGCATATATCCAGGATTCGTCACCTGATACGATGTTGTATACAGCATTTGAGAATCCTGCGTGGAATCTTTCGAGAGTTCTGACCCACCAAGTAACGCGAGCCGCCTTTTGCTCTTCACAGAGCGAATGCGGTATCCATCGGGAAAACAAATTTTTTACACCTAATTGTTCATGCAAGATTATTTGTATTTAACTCATGCCAATGTCTAAATTTGCCTGAATTTCGCGGTATGTTACATGTCGATCTTCCTCAATTAGCTTACGCACAGCATGAACGTTTTATTGGGTGATTGCAGTTTTTGGACGACCTTGACGGGGATCATCACTGAGCTTGACACGTCCACGTTGAAATTCAGCAAACAAGCGATAAATTGTGGTTTTGGATGGGGCTTCATCGCCAAATGCAGAAATCATCCGGTCAACACACTGTTTTTGTGTTATACCACTTCGAAAATCGTAATAAATCATCGCTCTTGAATTTTCTCAGAGTCAATTCCATTTTCTCAACGACTAAACAAGTTTGACAAAACCTTGTGACAAGACCGAGAATCTTTTTTTGAATAAATAAATGGTATTCGATTTTTAAAACCAAGGAGTTTTCACTTAAAAAGATTTTAATATGACAGGAACAGTGGAAATATTCCATTCCCGATACTTTTAGTGCAGCCTATGTATTGAATAAAAATTATTCTATTCTCTATACCGTACTGTACCCTACATTCAGTGCCATTAAATTTCTTAACTTAAAAAAGCACGATATCATTATCCTTTAATTAAAGATGTGAAATTTAATTAGTTAAGATTCGCGTACAAAATAGTGAAGTCCTTCATTCTTCGTTAACGACTCTGTGGCGTAGTGGCTTAGCAATGTCTAGCGGCGCTGCAGAACGCGGGTTCAAATCCCGCACGAAACAAGTATTTGTATGGCCTACGCATAATAGGGTATTTTACACCATGTAAAATAAAATCAAAAATATATATTTATGACAGATTTTGTAAAAAATAAACAAGAAATATTGATTTTTGTTTATAAAATTGCATTATATATTTTAAATTTCCGTATTTAGAATACTTTTTTCATCTGTTCCTCAAATCTGCAAAACGCTGTCGGCCATATTAGAACATGTCGTGACGTCACTGATCCAGCCTAAGGAAAAGAAACGACACTTAAGCATGTGTGCACGTATAATCGTTTGCGGCTATGTGTGGGTGTCTGGAGGTCCCCTGCGCACCTCCTTGAGAGGCGCGCGGGGTGTGGAACGGGCAGTCGCCGACTGCCCTGAGTGCCCTGGCCGAGGGCTAGTAGTAGTATTATTTAATATGAATATATTCATCAAATGATATTATAATGTTTCAATTAATATTACTGATATCTTAATGACGGTATATACTACTATTCTATTCATGTAGGTATTAAGTTTATGTTACCAAGTAACGTTATTAGTTTTTTTAGCCATGTATTCTAGGTTTATATGCTTTGATAAATATTAATGTTGTTATTAAATAAATGATATTATAGTATATGTATAAGTATTACTGAAAGTGATTTTAAGTGATTAGAATTAAAATAAATACCACTGCACAAAACAAGGGCACTTGTTTTGTTAGTTTAATTTTTTAATAATGTTTTATGATGCCCAAAAATATGTGAACTCATTTTAATGAAAGTCGATATGATCTTAACAAGAATTATGGGGAAATACCATGACAATAAAACTAATATATCGCCTATAATTTAATTAAAATACATTAACTGAAATATACACTATTAAAAATACCACTAGATAGTCAAGAAATTTTAGATATCTATATAGAGTTTTTGTATTTTTTCATTGTTGTATTTATGGATTATTTCATTAGAAATAAAAATGACTTATCTCCTCAACACACAGAGAACAATTTGTTGGCCGCCATGTCCCAGGAAACCTGCATCCCTTTGGATTTTCTAAAAAAAATATACATGTTACGAATTTTTGCAATTGTTAGAAATAGTAATGAAAATTAAAAAATTTATCGAAAAATTCAAAAATATATAAGAGTAAATTAATTTTTAAAGGATAGTAGGTAATACTGATTATTGCGTACTGAAGTACTAAGTGTTGGTTAATTATTTAAGATTATCATTTAACTGTCGTGCATATTTGATTTTGTCGGAAGTTTTAATATTCCTCATTTGTAATATTTAATAAAAGTTGATTTAAAATTGAACGTATTTTCACTACCCAAATACATAAGTTTACATAATGTAAAACATATACCTACTGTGTATCTTCTTTGGTACAAGTCTATAATATTCCATTTCGGTTCGATATAAAGGTTATGCGCTTAAGCTCTCACGTACAGAGAGTGTCACCGCTGTACCTAGAGTGTCAGTACCTAGAGTGTACGTTATAGGATATTAGTGTTCTGTGTCACTGATTATGAGAACTAGCTAACGTGCTGTGTTATTTCGAAAATTTTAAGTTATAATTACGATTATTGAGTTTTATTCGGAATTTTATTTAAAGGCATCATGGAAGACGAATTGGTAAAACAGAAAGTACTAATCTATCAAGGATAAATAAATTGATGGTGGCAAATTTTTTGCATGCAATCCCCATTTTTGTTCTGCCGAGTTGAGGAATGTTAAAACATCAGTGTAAGTACATATTACCAACTTTTGTTTACACAAAAACACAATATATAACATAACACAATATCAGGTCAGAGTGTATTTTGATAAAAACATAGTTTAGTGGCTATCATAGTTTAGTTTATCTATAATTACAATCATTAGCAGTCATTAGTTATCTAAGTTAACGTATACCTTTCATCTCACGATGTTTTATCTTGTATTAAACGATAGTTAAATTATAAATCACACTTACATCAAAATTATCTTTACAGAAGTACTATAGTTTAAATTTTGTAGATTGAACTTTGAAGACATTACCTTTTTTAAATTTTTACATTCAATATCATTGTTTGTAAACACAAAGAAATCATCGACATACAATGTTATTATTGTTCTCCTTTTATACTTAATTTTAGTGTACAAACTTTAACTCTCTCGTACCAGGCTCTTGTAAGATTGCTTTAAACCATAAATAGCTTTATTCAGTTTAAGTACTTTATTATTAGTTATTTTGAGAATTTGATAAGCGTTCTGGTATTTTCATATAAATTGCCTCCTCAAGGTCCCCATTCAAGAATGCTGTAGTGACATCAAGATGTGTAACATCTAAACCAAGTTTTACAGATAATGCAAACAGTAATCTCAAAGTCGAATGCCTTACTACAGGCGAAAAGATCCCTGAATAGACCACATTTTGCTTCTGCATATAGCCCTTGGCTACTAAACGGGCACGATAGCGAACACTATTATCTCTGTTCATCTTTTATGCAACACCCACTTACACTTCATTACAGTTTCATTATTCTTTGGTATATCTACTATCTCCCACGCATGATTATCACCAAAACGTATAAGTTCTTCTTTCACTGCCTGTAACCACTGTCCCTTTTCTACTCCTTGTAGCGCTTCTTCCAGACATAATCCATTAGCATCATGAAACACATCCTCCGGAATACACATATTTGACATTCTATATACCTTTCTGGTTTCATTCTGATTCTGTGGATCTGACACGCAGCTCAGTGAGTTATAAGCATCTTCATACCCACTAGGAACATAAGTATTATCTGAGTTATTTGATGTTTCAAGCAGTGTATCCTCATTCTTAGTTATTTCATTTGAACTTGGTCTATCCTTGACAATTGTGTCCACTGAACATGAGTATTCAATTATCACTATTACTGGCAAGATTCTTCTCATCTGCCATGACTATGACATCCCCGCTTGTTGTTACACATTTTGTTCTAGGGTTGTATACTCGTATTCTGTAACCTTTAATATATCATCTGAATAATCCCACCAGCATGTGCTCCTCTGATTTTCTGTCCCATTTCTGTCGCTTCTCTTTAGCCACATGAATCATGACCTTGCTTCCAAATATTTGCAAGTGACTTATGTCTGGTTTGCGTCCAGTCCATACTTCTAAGGAGTCTTTTCATTCAATGCCGGAAGAACAATACAATTTTGCAAATAAACAGCAGTGTTGGTAGCCTCTGCTCAGAACTGTTTTCCTACATTTGCATCAAATAAAAAGCATCTGGCTTTCTCTACAATTGTTCGATGATTCCGTTCTGACAAGCCATTTTGTTCGAGGGTATACGGGTTACTCCTTTGGTAAATGATACCTTCTTTCTTGAGAAATGAGTCAAATTCTTTGTTACAATATTCGCAATTATTAACACTTTTCAATATCTTTATTTTCTTTTTAGTTTGTTTCTCAACTTTTGCTTTAAACTCTGCACATCAGAGTGCCTCACTTTTATGTTTAATGAAATACACATGTATCATTTAACTAAAGTCATCTATAAATAATATGAAGTACCTGGACACTGCTAGTGATTTATACTCCATAGGCTCACATATGCCGGTGTGAACTAAATGCAGTAATTCTTTGCTTTTGAACCTTCATTTGTACATGGCAAATGACACTGTTTACTTTTTCAGCAAATTGTGCATGACATCTCGTCAATATCAATTTTTTGTTGGAGGTTCATTCTTTCTACAGCACGTGTCATTTTATTTAGGTATTTACTATTAACATGGCTCAATCGGCGATCCCAAGTGATCCCTGAGGCAGACAAATTAGTTACCATAATATCAGGGACTATCAACTTGTTCACTCCATTATTCAACACAGCTGTGGCCACCAATTCACTATTTCTATTGTATACTTCGCAGCCATTTGTCGTAAACTGAACTGTATATTAGGAACATTTACTAGTTAGTTTGTTGTCATTCTTGCAAACTTTTATTGCAAATACTGAATAACACTTTGCTATTTCACTACATTTACTTGAGAATAGACTACTAATAAACTAATACGAATAAAAAACTAAATACCCAGTGTTAATTTAGTTTTTATATAAGTAGTTAGCTGGGCGCTGGGCCCATTGAAACAAAGTTCTTTCTGTGAGACGAAGAGCAAGCATTGTATGTATATGTTACGCTAGATTAATAATTACCGTAATGGCCACAGCCATATGCCTACCTATCGTCAGTTCACTGTTCAGTGTGACGCCGACAGAGTTGAGCCGAACGATCCGCGACAAAAAATGGGTAAATACGTAGTGAAAGAATGCGATTCAAGGTCATAAAAACATAATAAATCAAGCGAAATCATTTTTCGCTCATAAGTTTGAGTTCATGTTTTCATCTAAACGTAAAAACGTCAAATAATTGAATAAAATTATTGAATATTGCGATTTAAGTTCAAAGTTGCACTTTGCCGCCTTTGTGATTATCCCACATTATTAGACTATATAATTAATGAAGTAAGTTAATTTGTTACCTCTGATTTTAAATATTATGGAAATTATAATAAAAACTAAGTTTTAACTTTCATACAAAATAATTAATTATTCTTATTTTAGTTTATTCATGATATATTTTAATTATATTTTATTACCTATTTTATATTAATAATTTTATATTCGTTATGATTTTATGACATAAATTTTATATTTTATCACCTATTTTATATTGTTTGATTTATTACTACAATAACAAATACATAAAAAAATGTTTTATTTCATCCGTTATGCTTACTTCTATTCAACTGATAAGAAAATATACTTTTTTTTAAATAAAAACTATTAACTGCAGCTTAAAAAAATACTCCTTTTTATTGCGTATTTTGGGTAAAATTTCATATAGTAAGCCACACCAACCCGCCAATTGCATGTTTATATCTAATCTTAGCGCTTGTATTATATATAATATTGTTTTCGCAACTTGTAGTGAGATAGATATATTATGCTTATAATATTTAGTAATTTCATAGCTACGTTGTCGCGGTTGGTAATGTTACACTGTTTTCGACGCGCGGTAATGTGGTTTGGTCCTATAGTTACGAGTATGTATATCTCAATGAGAGCAATCAAATGAATTTGTTCAAGAACATAATTGTCATACAATCGTACAATATTTCGTAATAACACAATAGATGGTATTACTGGTATTTTGACATAAAACTAACAATTCCTTTGCAAAATCGGCAAAATCGACGACTGTGACGTCACGAGTTGAACAACAGCTAGCGTTTTCACTTGAAAATTTAAAACGATAGATTAAAAGTAGTATTATGGCACTATTGGGTTTAAAAAATTATATAAAAATGATAGTGTTTCATTATCACTCTAGGATTCATTTAAAACAATTTTTGGAAATGGGGAAAACACCCTATTGTTCCGGTTCTTGATGTTTGTCCAAATTTAAGTACAAACTGCATTCACGAGACAGTAGAAAATCCTACTATGAAACGATTTTTTAAGAAATGTTCAATAAATAAATCTTCATCGGTCCGTCAATGCTTACTGCCCGATTATTGAAGAAACAATTCTAGGTGTTAGCTTTAGGTGTTACGAGCTTAATTTGTGTAGCTTTCCTTGTAATAGTTTTATGGTTAATTTTAACTTCTTCGCTTCTGAAATTTCGTGTGTATAGGTAATACTTTACAAAATTTAAATATTCCTTTAATATTGTTTTCTCTGTATATATTTGTTTTTATTTTCTTAGGTATAATTATTTTCAATATTCTGCTTTGTAGGTTATGTATTTTATCTAGGTAAGTTTTAAATACTTTTCCATAACTTGTAATGCCAGAAGAAATAAGAGACTCAGCAAGAGCGTTATACATATTTATAGGGTGGGAAATGGTATTTTGTATTTTAGTATTGCAAACTTTGCTAGCATAACCCGTAGCTTGTTACATACATGCTCAACGTGTTTACCCCAATGGAATCTTTCTTCCACAATCAGATCTAGGTATTTATAAGTGTTAACTTGCTCTAGAGGATTAAAATTACAGTTATTCTTTGATTTAGACGAACTATGAAGGCAGTCATGGCGGTGGGCTAGTAGTTTTACTGGTCTTTCGTATTTATTAGAGTGCGTCGAGTCATTTTCATATAGGTATAGGGTAGTGTTTATGTATTATGTATTAGCATATAATAGCTTTTGAAGTCGGGACTTTTAATTCTTTAATACGACTTCTCTAACCACCGACTTCAAAAGCTATTATATGCTAATACATAATACATAAACACTCACGCCTGTCACCCAGACGGGTAGGCAGAGACTACAGACTTCCATTTGGCACGATCCTGACATACCTCTCTCGCCTCCTTATATCTACGCATACACGCTCGTTGGTTAAGGGTACTTCTAATGTGGTCCATTTTCAAAATATCGCCTATTTGGTCTATAAACTTTCATCTAGAGCGTCCCTTATCATTATAATATGCCAATTACTTCATTAATTTTAGTTTCAGAAGTCGATTTTTGTTTGTAAATCACTTTTTCAAAGTCAAAAGCTACGCTACAGAAGTGGGTCGGCTCAACCGGGGAAAGACTACGCTCTCACAGAATACCAGCGTAAAATAGCAGCTGTGTCCGTATGGTAGGTTTGGAGAGAACTGGAGACCCTTTTTTACTGTACGAGGCATTCATTGTTAGTACTAAGGGGTGACAACGCACATGTGCGAGTAACACCATAAACACCTACATCTATTCTCAATTAGGAATCAATCGTGCATCACCCGCTTGACTGCGTTCTAGTTTGTCACTCCACCATTATAATAATATAAAATAATTTAGTAAATTTCCCATAATACATATTTAGTAATTTCATTCAATAGAAATTTTCAGTTATGATGTTTGTGGTCAGAAAAAGATATGATCCACTATGGTAAAATTATATATAAAACACAATCTGTAAGGCAATAAATAAATGACTGAGGTTCGAACCTGGAAACCCCAAACAAGATAGATACTCGTGATTGATAAGCTCAAACATGTTGAGTGGAATCTAAAGGTAAATTACTCTGCAATCTCCGAGAGGGTTAATTGACAACCTCGTAGGGTCAGAGACGGTCTTGAATTAACGTGTTTAATTAATGTTTATAGTATTTCGGAAACCACCAATAACAAGATACAATATGAAACTTTGACTGTAGCGGCTACACTAAATTACTTTATTTATTTATTTAATATTGAAAACTTGCCGTAATATTGAGAACAATTATATGATCTAACAAAATATACTTAACCATTAGAAGGTAGTAAAGCTCACTGCCTTGAAGACATCCACATTGTATTCGGATGGAAAGATAAACAAATTATTCCACTCCTTTGCTGTACTTTGTTTGAAGGCGTGAAGAACAAAGGAGACTCGACGAGAACCTGGATGTCCGATCATGGAAAGGGCAGGAAAACTCAAAACATGTAATTCAATTCATTTTTACCATTTTTTATTTTTCGTGTTACAGAGGAGTGCCGTACATTATAGTCTGCATTTTAAGGAGTTATTGCTATAATCCTATTAATGAGGGAAAGACTGTTAGAATTATTTAGATCAGATTAATCTAGATTGTTGAAATAATTTGGATTTTTATCAAAACTGCAAGCTTATGGTTTTGTTATCATGTATAGAAAAAGAATATCTTTAAAAACATCATTCATAACTATCATCATCATAATCAGCCAGAAAAGTACACTGTTCGAAATAGGCCTTCTCTCTTCCTAGAGAAGATTTGGCTTAGTGATGGCTTGATCATCACTCTTTGCAGGCGAATGAACGGGAGCAGCACCAGACGTGAGCACCTTGGACGCTGCTGCCCGTCGCTGATCTTGGTATAGTACGTGTGACATAAGTGAGATCGTTATACCGTCACCTATAAGAAGCCATAAGGTTTTTCGTAGAAAAGGGGGAGCACCCGACTCACCTGATGGTAAGGATCGATCGCGATCGCTTTGCCGACCTTTTAAAAAGGAGTAAGCTTGTTTCTTGATGTGTTTGATATTATCAACAGACACCCGAGGGTCGAAGCGGTCTGATGCAGTCTCTACTTGCTTTTGCAAATATATATCTACCTATATATATATATATATATATATATATATATATATATATATATATATATATATATTTTATATATATATATATATATATATATATATCTCTTTGTCTTCTTTACTTTGGCTTTGTTGAATTTCTAAGTACTGATTGGCCACTCACAGAAGACTCTCAGAGAAAATATAGTGATGAAACTAGGTCTTTAAAACAGAATTTTTAAAGGCTTTTCGGAGTTTTTCACGTTTTAAGTAAATCTTAGACAGGAGGGTGTCGCGAATGCTTAATAAATGTAAACTCAGAAACTTGGACCAAGGCCCTAAGGGTTAAGGACTAAGATCGAGTGCACCTGAAATCCCTCGTTCGTTACCAGTAAAAATATCTCCGATTTTTGTCACTCAGCATACGATACACAGCAGCATAATTCTATTGCACACTAGTGTTCTGTGCGAGCGTGCACATTCCCCGGTCGGACAACTTACACTGCTGCAGCGTGGCTATCACAGTCTAAGATATGTTTTTACTAAGTTAAAATACCATTACAAGTCATCATTATGTTATTTAATATGTGAGGAACAACATTGCCTATGGCTTTTTTTACAATAAATTCTCGACTAATATCCCTGCATGAGACCTCCGCGACGGATTACACATCATTGAACTATTTGATCACCCCTAGTTTTTGTGTTTAATTTGCATATCTTCGAACATATTTCCAATTCTCCGTACTAAAGCTATTCGCTTTAGTTAAAAGTAGCATTTAATTTAGACTGGGTTACCTTCCCAGAACTCATTATTTTTCTACAGAACGAATCTAACATGGATCGTGTAGCGACGGTGTAAGAAATAGGAATAGCAATTTTTTATTCAATATAGATTGTAAATAATATTTATTGAAAGACATTTTAAACTTAATTTACCACTGATTTGCACAAGTTTAATTGATTAAGTTTATAATATTTTTTGAAAAAACTACAGCTTACAATCATTTCATAACGGATGAGGCAAATGTAATCACCCTATTGGAAGACGCTATAATTTTTGTAAATGGCGTCAAATTTTAAATCGGTTTTGACATATTTGAAGTAAACAGATGTAAAATACTCTCATATACGCTATAGGTACTCTTCAAGAACGCGGAATAATTGTTTTCATATCTTTGCGCAATAATTCGTTGCAGATTTCCCGGCCGTCCGACACTAACCGGATTCTCTTTGGCGTAGCCGGCTTCGGACTATCCGTTCTGCTGAGAACACGCCGCGGTAGTCAAAGATGTCGAAATGGACCCTGAAACATCAACCAGACAACATGTCACGCAATTTGGCCTTAGCACGCGGTCCCTACGACGAATTTTGGTGAAAGACCTGAAGATGTTCTCTTACAAAGTTCAGACTTATATAAGCTGTTAACTGTTGACTGCCAAACGCGCGTAACCTACTCTCAAGCCATCCTTAATCTCGACTAAGAAGATGACGATTTTTTTATCGAAATTCATCACAAGCAGTGAAGCTCATATCCACCTCAACGGCTACGTGAATCGCCTACATTATCGTTTCTGGGGGATCGAAAATTTACGTGTGATCCACGAATAGTCATTACAACAACTCTAGGTTGCGGCATGTTGCGCTGTTTACGCTGGGGGAATCATCGGGCCATGTTTTTGAGGACGCCGGGGGGACACACGGTTACTCCGAACGTCGATCACTACAGAGCCATGATCAACGAGTTTCCTCGTCCTCAATTGGATAAACTAGAACTGAAGGAAATGTGGTTCTAACAGAACGGTGCAACGGCGCACACTACCCAAGCCACAACCGACATTTTGAAGCAGGCATTTCCGGGTCGCGTAATCTCTCGTTTTGACGATTTGCAGTGTCCGCCAAGATCGCCCGATTTGACCGTACCGGACTTCTTTTTGTGGAGGTTTTTGAAGTTTCATGTTTACCTGAACAAGCCTCACACTCTGTAAGTCCTCAAGGACAACATCCAACACGAATGGGCGAACCTATCGCCTGAAGTTCTGGCAAAAGTGGTGTAAAACGCTATAAAAAGGAAAAATAAAAAATTGTAAAAAAGGGTTATTATAATAATAATGAATACATAAATGAAAATAACCCCTGGGAATAAGGTAATCGCCATCATGCTGGTTCTATAAAAATGCATACAAAATATGTACAAAATAAATTTATTGTTAATTGAAATATGTTTAAAAAAAAACCCGCTGGATTTGTTACTGGTTCTTCAGTTACGAGGTTTTTTTGCGAGCCAGTGGTAAATAAAAAAAATACTTTCAATAAGTATTATACAATAAGCTATGTTGAATAAAAAATCATTCATTTCATTTCATTTACACAATTAACTACACAAAACAAATTAGAAACAGCTTGGTATCCATGCCTTATTCCCAGCGGATATTATCATCCACAGGGAACATTCACTATCCAAATCATCTTTCAGGTGTCGTAAGCGGCGACACATGGCAACATACCAGGAGATGGGCAGCAGCGTCTACCTGATAACAGCCAAAATAAAAAGTCGCGGTTGCCAACGATCATGCCAAGCGTGGCAACTGTGGCAAATATCGCTCCTATAAGACAATCTCTATGGTCTGTACACAGTCGTGTTGATCTTCGATCTACGCCTGAATTTTGAACTCTTATTTGAGTACTTGGTTCTTGTACGTCATAAGCTATGTTTGAGTATATAAATATACCGGTTTGTTTTTTTTTACTGTGAGGAAAAATAGGGTGTAGTATGTGAATATAGTAGAAGCCAATGGTATACATATTTAATAAAATTATTTTTTTCGTCATGAATCTTAAAAGTGATTTATTAATAACTGCTTCTATTGACATTGACTACATCTTTGGTCCAGTAGATGTAAACTCGATTCCTGATCATGGCGTCCCGGGTTCCAGTCCTGGGTTAGGCCAAAATTAATTAATTATTATTTAAATTTTTATATCAGGAAGTTGACGACTTTTCATCCCCGTAGTTCAAGCACGTAAAGCCTTTGGTCTTGAGACTGATCTATATCCGGTCATGTCGGAATACTATCCTATCGGACTATGAGAGTGAGGGAATAGAGTGTGCACCTGTGCTTGCATTTGGGCACTCTTCTCGGGGACCTTAATTATGTTCTGCGCAGATGGCTAGTCTCCCCTGAGAATGGCCGCCGTAAGTGACATTCGGTATGAAGGATATTATTAATAACTGAAAATAGAACTACTAATTTGAAGTAAAAAGTTTTATCAAGCGAACGGTTCAATGTCAAAGACGTCACAAGCTTTACACTCCTCTTGGCTACCAAGCGGCCGAATTCGGTCGCGGCGATATTCCGTCAAATACCAAGTGACCGAATTCGGCCGCACCCATCCACATCACTTTAACCCATAAATACTTACGGTTAGAGACTACTTTTCGATGAAGGAATTTCGATTTAAATTCACCCGGTATATACAAAAGTCTGTTTCAGGACAGGCTGGAAAACAGACAAAGACACTAAGTATTAGATTAGCGCCTAATAAGATGATACATATTATCGCTATCACTACATTTCTTTTCGTTTGTACATTACGTAGTACAGGATGGGAAGAAAGACATGGTAATTTATAGATATAATATTATGTCAAAAAAATGTCAAAACCCCTGAAACAAGAAGAGCTGATAATCTTCAAACAACTGGACAGATTTTCTTGAAACATACTTAATAATACTCTTGATTAAGACACGTTACAAACGGAAAACACTTCATCAAAATCGGTTCATACGTTGAGGAGCTATGACGCCACAGACAGACACACAGATATAC